>JAQOWM010000165.1:0-75000 GCA_029041755.1 Resseliella maxima
CTACCCTGGTAAGCAGTCTATATAGCCCTGTACATTTGTATGTGAGTCTCCCGGTTAAGTGCCATCTAAATGAACAAACATAAATTAGATTCACCAACATTTGATACTGAATCTGAATAAAAATTGATTATGTGTAAAAATAATTAAATATTTATGTTCAATAAAATATTTTTCATTATTAAATTATCGAAATATAAATATTTTTGAAATAAAATAATAAAAACACTTCATTGAGAAATTAAAAATACAACTAAAGCAAAACAAACTATTTATATTAAGTCTCCGCATGTTTATTCGATTGGCGTTTGTTGTATACATGTACTGGGTATACAATACAATACATGGGAAAGCTTATGTCAAAACTGTCAAACGCATTGTTTACATTTTATAAACATAACCTTAGTGTGGATCAATTTGCAACACGATCTGAATTACGGCATAATTGGTTTAATTTAGCAAATAAAATGTCACTACAATTGTTGTTTACCGTTTTGGACAATATGCAAACAAATAACAAAATGTTCGATCAAATCAATGGAATTCGATTGACAAGTAACGCAATTTGTTGTTTCTTCCAAAAATAAAATATATAAAAGAAATGTACAATCATTGTATTTCAATTCAGAAAATCAAAATTCACATTTTTGTTCACTATTGTGTGTGACTTCAGTAAATTAAATAAACTCTTCATCAATTCACTTCGAATAGATTTATAATTTTCATATTACAATAACAAATGAAATGTCAATTTGTATGGAAATAAACACACTAAACAATATGCGGTTATGTTTTCAATGAGTTATATAGTAAACAACTTATGTCAAGTCAGTGTCGCCTGAAACGATTACACAGCAACTACACAGTAAAATAAAATTGAAATAAAACAACGGATTGTTGTCGCTCAACAAAGAATTGGTGATTGTTGTTTCTCCCGAGTAAAATGTTTATAAAAATATTGTTTTAGTTCATAGCACGCAAAATGTTTTTAATTTTTTCGAGTCAAATATTTTTAAAGATATATTCTAATCTATTTGGGTTTATTTTTAATCCATTCGGATTTTTGACTATAAAAATCCAAAAAACTAATTAAAAAATTCTTTTGGTTTTACAGTGTAAGCTTTCCCATGTATTGTATTGTATACCCAGTACATGTATACAACAAACGCCAATCGAATAAACATGCGGAGACTTAATATAAATAGTTTGTTTTGCTTTAGTTGTATTTTTAATTTCTCAATGAAGTGTTTTTATTATTTTATTTCAAAAATATTTATATTTCGATAATTTAATAATGAAAAATATTTTATTGAACATAAATATTTAATTATTTTTACACATAATCAATTTTTATTCAGATTCAGTATCAAATGTTGGTGAATCTAATTTATGTTTGTTCATTTAGATGGCGTTCGGGAATGTGTTTGAATTTTTTTTCTCACTGCATAGCTCCCTAGAAAATATGGCAAAACTCAATCATTGTATCCAACTGATCCAAAAGCTCGTGCTATTGTAAATCAACGTTTATACTTTGATATGGGTACCTTGTATCAACGTTTGGCCGATTATTATTATCCGCAAATTTTTGCAAAACAACCAGCAAATCCAGAGAATTTTAAAAAATTGGAAGATGCTGTTGGTTTTTTGAACACATTCTTGGAAGGACAAACTTATGCAGCCGGTGATAATTTAACGGTTGCTGATATTTCATTGGTGGCCACTGTATCAACTTTGGATGTTGCCGATTTTGATTTATCAAAATATCCAAATGTTGTTGCATGGTATGAAAAATGTAAAGCAACAACACCCGGTTATGACATCAATACCGCCGGATTGGCTGAATTCAAGAAATTCCTCAACGCTTGATGTGTTAACATAAATCAACGCACCACAATCACAGTATCCACTCATATCACATATTTAAAAAAATGAAAAAAAAAAAAAAAAAAAAAAAATGAGAAAAAATCTTGTCCCCTCAGATCAAACACTCCCCTCCCCCCATTTTATATTTAATACATTTCGTAAAATTTATTTGTTTCTTTTGCACAATTTGTTCAATGAAACTCAATAAATGCACACCAATTTAATAATCAACCATTGTTTCAATTATTTTGTTGTTATTATTGTGGTATTTTGCCTATTTAGAAAATTCAATTATTCACAATGCATCGATATTGAGACAGAAGAATGTGGTATTTGTGATCTGTGACACGATATTAGAGCGAAAAATAGTCTTTCAGAGAGGGGGGGGGAATAGAAGCGGAGATTGCAAGCAAATAGAGTACTTGAGGAAGAGAGCAGCCATGGGAAAGATCGAGCGAATGAGAGGCAATGTGTACTATGTGTGTGTGAGTGTGAGAGAGATCAAATACGAAATATTGCTTCGTTCGGATTTCATCCAGAAATGTTGCACTTGTTAAACTTCGGATTAGAATCGTGAAATAGAATCTTGAATTCCGTGTGGCTTCACTCAAATTTTGCATGTTTTTTCTCTTCTTCTTTTTATTTGTTATTCATGTTCGGTCGTTTTTTCAAATTTTCTAAACGAGGTGATTTTAGAATGTATATTGATAGCTAGAAGTTGCTAAGCTGCTTAGCATCATTCATCACATCGGCGTCAACAATACACACACACACACACACATACACAAAACCGTGACTTGTAATACTTACAGACGGTGATTTGACCATTAATACTAACACAGTAACATCTAGATTGAATTTATTATTTCGCTAGGTTCATATTCGATTATTATTTTTAACAATGTTTCTATTTTTTATTTCAATTTATTGCATTCCAAAAATTGATCTAATAAATTTACATTGTTAATAACTTGCTTAGAAGGTTGCATTGTTTGTGTCCAAAATATTACCAATTTTTATACATGATGATTTTCGTTAATTACCATACATGTTGTGACTATGGGTAACTCATTCTGAGTAGTGGGAAAAGGCGGGTTCTGGTGCAATCGTTGCGTCAACCGCATGGGTCAAAAGCATTGTGTTGGGCTCAGAATAAATCAAGGTGAAAATTTTATTGAACTTGATCAATCAAATTATATCAAAGAAATACTCGAAAAATTTGGTATGGACAAATGTAAACCGGTGTCTACACCATGTGATGTGAACGTGAAACTGCATTCGAATATCGAGTCAAATAATTGAAGAATTGAATCGAATCAAGAAGAATTGAATCGAATTCCGTATCAAGAAGCTGTTGGTTCATTATTGTATTTGACGCAACAAACGAGACCTGATTTGGCGTTATAGATGTCTTATTAACATAGTAGATTTATTACTATATCCTAATAAATAATACTTGCGAATAGTTTATTATTTATTAGAATCGATCTTAATAAGCGTATTATGATGGTTAGTATTTATTAAGATCGATCTTAATAACGTTATTAACATGTTTATTATTTATTATAATAACGAAGTTAATAAACGCCATTTGCAAATGTGCGGAAAATTTTTGCAACTAAGTGCAGCGATTTATCCATCTAGTGATACAAGTTAGTCCAAGTTGAACATTCAAACAGTCACATCATGCGGTTGAATACAATTCAAAAGGCTGAAATTTTATCTAAATTGAATGATTTACGTCACCATGTGGTTGACGCAACGATTGCATCAGAACCCGCCTTTTCCTACTACTGTTCTGGAACCATCGATCGATACAATCAATGATAAATATTTAAAATAGGCAATTGAATAAAATGAGATTATCAAAGCATTTCAAAACATAATTGATACAAAACATTTAATGAATACAACAATTTTCAGTGGTAAAAAAATGAATATTTTCTATGACACATTAGCATTACGATGTCGCCACTTTTATTAAATATTTTATACCTTTTTTGGACATCAATTCGTTAGTGTAATTGAATTTATTATTTTCAGATGGTTCCACCACATTCATTGACACGCAAATCGTATCCCTTTTTTTCGAAATCAATATGTGTTATTAATTTAGCCAATTACCACAATCACTCAGATGGTATTGCGCTAGTTAGGATATTTCAGATTATTTTAATCATTTGATATATATATATATGACATGTAATCAATTTACGTGGTTCGTTTTTTTTTTTCATTCATTTGTTCAAGAATCATTTAGAATATTGAGTTGTTTTTTTTTTTTGGCCGTCTGAGAAATCGGATTTTTGCTTAAAAAAACCCTAGCAATTTTGAACAATTTTCCATTCAATAAAAATGAAGAACAAAAATGAGGCCATCGTTCAAATAACTGGTTGAATGAGAGGAGTTTGGGTTTGGAATATTTTCACATGCGCACTTCTAATTTATTATTACTAAAGAATTCGTGTTCCGATTGGAAAAAATAATCATTGTTTACCAAATCGCCAAAATGAAATGTAAGCAGAGAACTTGTCTCTTATAAAATGAATTCTCTGAGAGAAATATATCGGCCGTTATCACTTATCGACTGGTTTCGGCAAAAAATTTATGCATACAAAAGTGAGAATAATATGAATTAATTAAAAAAAAGAAAAAAATAATAAAATTAGCAAACACCTGTTACACCAAAATCGCTATCAGCAGAAAAATTGTTATGAAACTGTATGCATCTAAGATTTCAAAGCATAAAATTGATGATAATGAAATAAACGAAAAGTACAAAGTATGCAATATGTAGTTCGTAAAAAAAAAACATAAAAAAAATCAATCAAATCGTGATTCTTGATAGCTGACAAATGTTGGGTATTGAGAAAATTCATCAAAAAAGGTACGAATACTTTGAATACATATCATGTAAGTTAAATGTGATTTGAATACACTCAAAAAAAGCTTACGTTTCTATCTAAAAAAATTATAATTACAGTTATATGATACATGCTTCCAAACTGTAAAAATTTCGATAAGAATTGACAAAATACTTTTTTCAATGTCGAAATTCGACAAATAATTTTTCAAATCCCTTATAAAAATTAAAATCCAATTAAAAATGTTGAAAATTTTAATTTATTTCAAATATTTCAATTGCAATGATATAATGAGAATGAATATCTAATAAATGAATCAAAATAGATTCATTTAATATTTATTCACTTCCAAATATTGAATTTAAACGCCGTAAAGTAGACTTTCCACTTGATAATCGACTAAACTTATTGAAAAATTTTCTTTAATTAATTCGATTCATTCTTTTTGTAGTCGCAAAGCGAACATCTTGATGTATTCTTGCGGTGGGGGTGGGTTGAATATTTGCTTTCCATGACTATCTTTATAATCAGCGTATTTTATTGATACAACACATTCAAGTGGACTCTGGGATAATGGGAAGTAATAATATGATAATGTCGCAAGTTTAAAGCCAAGACTTTCGGAATTTTCAAAAAACTTTTTAATCACGCTCGATGGAATTCCCATTCCTCTGTATTCAATAACAGTAACACCAACAACAATATTACTTGCTTTATCAACATTATATCTTTCAAAAAATAATTGCCCTTTTTTCTATGTGTGCGAAAAAATATAGTTCGTCGAATGTTACAGAGTCGTTTCCTTTGTTTGTTAGGTCCCCAGATAAGTATTGGCCCAATACTATTGGGTGAAAAATTACAATTTGTAAAAGTACGTAATTACAATTTGTAAAGTATATGTGAAAGTACGTAAAAATGGCATTTTATGACCTTCAAAGTTCGAACTATGTAAAACTATTATTATTTCGCAAAAACAATTAAACAGAAGTAAAAATGCAGTTTTGAGCATAATTCGTAAGTCATTTTTGGTTTACTTTGAACGGAGAAATAGATATCGTGCTTAATTGATCTTATTTTGGTATCAAAAACTCATTTCCTCTACGAATTTCCTTTTCAAGGAAAATGTCAAGTATGCTCAAGTGCTTCGTAAATTTTTGGAACATTTTTCAATAGTTTACTGACTTCTTTTATGCTGTTCTCCAGCGAGAAACAAAAAAAAAAAAAAATCACAATTGTTACTTTCATCTATGAATGTTAACACTTGTAATGGGGCACATGAATGAATAGAAACTTAGTTTTCGTCAATCACTTTAATGTGTGTCATTGAATTTTCGAGTTGTTTTTGACCCGTTCCATCATCATCCAATTGATTTTGCATGGCCGTTTTAAGTTGAGCTTCAAGCGATGCCTTTTTACGCCCCTCTCGTTGTTTATACAAATCCACACGTTCCAATTGGCCGGGTCTTGAAAACATGTTTTTTATGTCTTTAATCGCCCCCAATTTTGCCTCTGAATCTAGTTCTTGTAATTCCATTGTTGAAATATGTGCTGTTTTATTTTTAAAAGTTTTTATTTCAAATATTCGTTCATTCAACTAATTCCATTATGTAAATTGAAAACAAGTGTGACACACAATATTCAATGTTTAGGAAATTGAACAACAATCATCAGTACACTTTGATACACATACACATATACATACACATACACATACACATACACATAGTAATATGAAGGAATATTGACAGTTGAACGTCACTCACAGAAAACTGATTACAGAATCGTTATCTTTAAAGTCGAAAGATTTATTAAACATCCGCAGTGTTTTTTTTTTTTTGACTGAAATGTAAGTCAAAAGATTTTGCTTTTAAAAAAAAATATTATTTTTGGTTTTTGTTATATAAATTACAATAATACAATTTGCAAATCAAAAATTCTTATTGGAACGCAAAAATTCTTAAACGCACTCATTCCATAACATCATTTGAAAATAGATCAAACAGTTTTCAAATATATATATATATTTGATATATTTTATATATTCACCTTCAAAATTTAAATGACACACAATTCAATTAATGATATTCTTGAACGATTCTTACCTGAAAATGATTTGAGACATGTAAATTGGCTACTGTATGGCGATCAAAAACATGTGAGGTAGAATTTTTATAAAGGAAAGAATGAAAGTAAACATCATTTACTCAAAAAGATATTTTTTAATTGGCAAGGTATCTGGGCTCGGAGCAATCATCCAATTATGATATTGAAAAATACCGTTTCGAAGCAAATACGGATGAAGATGGATATAAACCACGAATAACTAAGGTTAAACAAATGATTATCTTTATGATCATTTTTGTCAATTTTCAAATCATATCAATACTGAGAGTAAATTTTCAGATTGCGGCTATACAACATTCAATTGTTCTATCAACAAATGAACCGATTCGCGAGCAAAAAAAGCAGATTTTTGCAAAAATTGAGCAAATGATATCAACTGTTTCAAAACTTGGTGTAAATATTGTCTGTTTGCAAGAGGCTTGGAGTAAGATTTATTTCAAAATCTTTTTAAATGAAGAAGATTCTATTTTTTTTTTATCGAATTCCACTGAAATTAGATATGCCATTTGGATTATGTACACGTGAAAAGATGCCATGGTGTGAATATGCTGAAGACTGTGAAAATGGACCAACTATAATGTTCATAAAACGGGTAAAATCACATTGATTTTAAAACGTTTTATCGTTATTGTTTTTCAAAAAAAAAGTCCAAGAATGTACTAAAACGCTAATTCGGATAAAAAAAAAAATTCTTTTAGTTGGCTCTACAGCATGGTATGGTAATAATATCGCCAATTCTTGAACGTGACCAAAACCATGGAGATGTTTTATGGAATACGGCTGTTGTTGTATCGGAACGTGGAAAAATTTTGGGCCATCAACGAAAGTATCACATACCAGCAAACAGTGAAACTGATTATTACACACATGGTATGAATGGTCAAAAAATTTTCGACACAAAATTTGGTAAAATCGGTGTTACAATCTGCTTTGATCGACATCATCCACAAAATTGGATAATGCACGCTATGAATGGAGCGGAAATTGTTTTCAATCCAGCTGCAACCGTAAAGTTTTCTGAGTAAAATTTGAATTTTTATCGGTACTTATTGATATGAATATAAATTTGTAGACAGTGAACGAACATTGGTGGTGGATTGAATCACGCAGTGCTGCATTCGATCACAGTTATTTCACCGTTGCCATTAATCGGATTGGCATTGAAAAATTTCATTCCAATTCTGGCATGGAAAGAACGTTTTTTGGATCAAGTTTTATTTCATCTCCGGATGGCAGTCGAACAAAAGTAATATTTTCATTATAAATTTGATATCGTGAGAAAAAAAAATTCTACCTTTCTTCTTTCTTTTGAATTTTTCTCTTTTCTTTATTTCGTTTTCTTTTTTAATTTTTAATTGTCTTTTTATTGCCATTAATTCTTATATAGAATCTATCATCTGTCCGTGATGGTATATTGTATGCCGAACTCGATCTAAATTTGTGCAAAATTATGCGAGAAACACATGGATTTCATCGATCACAACGTATGAAATACTATCAAAATCAGTGGATCCAAGCGTCTGATATAAAATTTACTCCTCAAATTATTTCAGAAAATAAGTAGCATCAAACTAAATCCTTTTAAAAATCATGTTAAAATGTTGAAATTATTTGTTTCTATTAAATTTAAAATAAAATTGTTTTTCGAAAAATTTTCTCTGAATTTTGAATGAATTTTCACAAATCAGCGAATTATATTGTCCAACGAGAACATTGAACGTATTCATTTAAATCGTAAGTCATCATTCGCCGTATGTTGAAGTTGAAGTAATTTGCGTGTTTCAATTGACATTGTACTAATATTGAAATGTGTATGAGTGTTAAGCGAATAGAAAAGATGAAAAAAAAATGTAAAAAAAGAATAAGTAGAAGACGAATAAAAGTGATACGACGTGTCGAACGAAAGGCGATCATTCGCACATTTCCTTATTATTATTATTGTTATCTTTCTTGATTAAAATTATTCGAATAAAAATAACTAAATCAACGAATTAATATTCAAATAGTTTAATTGGTTCATTTTTGCCTTTCATCGTACAAAAAAAAGAGTAAAAGTTTTCATCAAAACAAAAAGACAATAGAAGTAGGAAAAAAATGATTTAATTTTGACATTTTTGAAACGAAAGAAAGAAAGAAAGAAGATAAAAAAGAAAAAGATAGTGGTGAAAACGAAACCAGTGAGAGAGACGACAAAGTGACATTAAAAAAGTGAAAATTGTTGCCCAATGTGGGCACAATTACGGTATTATAAACGAGACGTTTCGAATAAAATAATCTAAATTGTCGATTTTTGTTATTGTTGTATGCAAAAGTGAAAAAGCCGTTTCATTTGACGGTCGTTGTGTGTCGGTAGCGCATATTTAAAGCACTACCGACAAGACAAACTAACCAATTTAATCATCAAAATTGATTTCATCATTAAATTGTATGCAAATTGTTTATTTCGTCGTGAATATAAGAAGCTTTATTGCGAATTAAAGAATTGACCAAAAAATAAAAAAAAAAGTCATTTTTTTCTCTCTTTGCGACGACGTAAATGTAAAAAAAAAAAAAGAAAAAAGGAGATCGCATGCAAAACGAAATCGTGTAGACAAAGAAGAAGACGAGAGAGAGAGAAAAACCAACACAACAATATTCAATCGAAATAAATATACAATCAAAAAAAAACACACAAAAAAAAAATTGTGATAAATTTGTCATTGAAATTTGAAAATTTGTTGCAGATGAGAGCTTCAACAACACCGAGTCGTGTTTGAAGACTCTCAATGCCGTTTTAAATGAAACTATGAACCAGGAAGCCTTATCATTTACCTTAACGCAGATCAATCACTTGGTTTCTAACTTGAACAAGAAAAATTTTGAACAGAATTCACGACAAATCGTAGCGGTAAATAATTTCTGTTTTATTATTTCTTTTCTTCATTTTTTCCATTTCATATTTTTCATTCCAATCTTTGACATTTAGGTCGAATTTGAATTTATTGTTACTTTTTGTGTAAATTTGCAACATGTGAAACCGTTTATTTCTTGTTGTATGTGTGTAAAAATCTAAAATGAGTGAGCAAACAATACGGGATATTCAACGATTATGTAAAAAAAGAGAAAAAATATTTTGAAAATTTAGTTTCAGTTGTTGATTGATTCTGAAAGTCAACAGGGAATTTTTTTTGAACGCATATTTAGAATCATTAAATGTTGGTTATTTGTGGTGCCGTTCCATCAGAATGGTATGAAATTTGTGACGTTCGCGCGCCATGTGTATGTGTGTCGTATGTGATTTAGAGCAGAGTTTGAATGGTTTTCATCATCACCAACAATCTATTACGATGTTCAAACCTATGACGAATATGTTTGTACACACAGACACACACGATACACACGGATACACACGGACAAATTCATTAAAAGTCAGATGGCATACAAACATCAATACATATTCAAGTATACAAAGTGTTCACGGCTGCAAAGCAAATTCTACAACTATCACTTTAACCGAACATTTTCACACATGCACCAAAACATTTATGCGAAACATAAGACTCAGTGTTAACAGAGGAAATATTGTCCGTCGCTCAGAGCATATCACCTCATCGACGACGCCATTTTGAAAGCAAAAAAAAACACAAAACGAACGAAGAGAGAGAGAGAGAGAGAAAGAAAGCGCATTTTGTGTGTGTTTTTTCTCTTCCTATTTTTTCACGTATTGTCCGTAGTAGTTTTCATTCGACTGCATTCTTCTTATTATTTTTTGTTCGCTTCTTGCTATTACTGCCATACACAGCAATATATCATTGGCACACAACCACCATCTTCTTCTTGTCGAAGAAATTTTTCACACAATTTTAGTTTAACATTCAGCATTGTGTGTGAACAACCGAATGAGAGAAAAGAGAAGAAAAAGGAAAAAAAGAAGAAATATAACGAGCAGCACTCGTAATCTCTACCTCGCTTGGTTTTCAACTATATATACATAATTTCTTTTTATTTGTGTGTAATTTTTCGGCTTCTTAAAATAAAGTTTTAGTGAATATGGCGTTTTCGTGACCAAAAGTGTATACTCAATAAACTGATTCGAACCAATTGGTAAAAGCATTTTCCGAATATGTATTTTTTTTGGTTTTTAAAGAGAAATTTCTTTTTGTGATGTTCATTTTGTTGAAAAGCAAAGAATTTTCATTGTTGTTGTCGTCTATGTGTTTGTCCCCTTTTGTTTGCTCACCCGTTTATAAAGTCACGCAAAAGGAATCATAAAACGGGGCTACATTTTAATCAAAATTCGATTTAATATTTGTGCAAAATAAAAAGAAAATGTTTTTTTTCTAGTGTTTTTGTTTTTCGCAAGTGCATCGAAATAATAACCATTGTTTTTTCTCTCTTCCTTTTTTTTTTGTTTCCCGTTAATTCCTGCAAATGGTATTCAATTTTGTGTGGACACAAACTCGACTGCAATTTCCGTTTTTTTTTTTTTTTTTTTTTTTGGTGAATAAAATTTGTTGTTTAGCTCGTAAAACCGTTCGGATTAGAAGCAGATCGCCATCTTCTGCGTTGTTTATTTTCATCCATTGACTTTAGTGACGCCAATCAAACGGCCAAACATTCATTACAAGCCAAACTACTTAATCAAGAATTGAACGCTGTGCTTAGTAAATCCTCGTTAATCACAAACATTTGTTTTGCCATCGATAACTGTTTTACCAAACAAAAAGTAAGTGCATGAGTGCATGTGAAACTGTGTGAGTGTATGTGTGTGTGATTGTGTTTCGGCCGTATGATATACTGAATGCGGTGATTTTTTTTTACTTTTTTTTTTTTGGTTTTGTTTGCGAACCATCCATGTGAATTTATTTAAGTGTACAAAGTGTATAACTAACCTAAATTTCATTTTGTTTTCAATTCCAACATTCATTTTTCTAAAGACATTGAAACCAACACAGCATTTATTTACTCAATTATTCAAATCGTTGGCTTGTTCACCAATCCTCGAGGTGGTTATTTCATTAGCGCTTACCTATTCGAAATTGCCCGAATTTGTGCGTTTAGCTGAGAATCAACTGAAAATTTGCCTACCATCATTAATACAATCTTATGTGGAATTAGGTAAAATTAAATTGTCTTTTTCGTAAATCTTTTGTTTTTTTTTTTTTATTTAAAAAAAAAATGCGAGCAATGGTTAAATTGGCCATTCGTTTGAGAATTTGATTGGTTTGCAAAATCATGCATTAATCCAATATTTGCAAATAATATACACACAGATACCGCCCATTCAAATCAGGAAGGAAGTCTGAATGATATATCGCCAGAGTTATTGCAATTAATTCTATCGTTATTATCGCACGACAAATACAAAAAGTACGGTATATCGGAGTTAACGCATAAAAAATTTGTATCACAATTCAGTCGAGATTTTCCACGTGAACGTTGCCCATTGATTTTGGCGCCATTGATTTATAACGAAAATACGGAAATTTCCGCTGACAAAATGTCAGCAAATTCGCAGGGAATTTTAACATCAGCAATTATGGACACATCGTGGGCGAATCTTGTTATGGATATTGGTAAGTGATCAATATCGAAAATAAGTGATGATTATGATTGAATATGAAAAAGAAACAAAATTGAATGAAACGAAACGAAAAAAAACCCACAACCGAACTAACATCATCGAATGATTGGTTTTTTTTTTGTCTTGACATTTTTCTTTCTTATTTCAGGGTATGCATTCACTGCCAGTACCGATGAATGTAAAAATCATTTAACAAAAATTGGTGGCCGTGATTTGTCTGCACAAGATATAGCAAAAATTATTTCATTAATGTGTCGAACGCATAAAACATTATCCGATTTGAGTATTAATTTACCAAATCCAAGCTCATTTTGGTCATCGAACAATGGTAATACCCAAGGTACACAAGAATCCAAAGATAAAAATCAAAATTCAACATTAACATCAAGTAATGAGCATACAACATGGAAACCGGAAATCTTTGTACAAGCATTAAAAGAAGTTGCCCCAACAACTAATTGGAAAGATGTTTGCATTGGTTTAGATCATGCCGAATTTATGATTAAAGATCGGGCTGCATTAGTATTGCTTATGACAATAATACGGCTTGGTATGCAATCAAATGGTACTGGTCAACATTTTCCAGCTGATACAATTTATCGTTTATGGACAAATACCGAAGGTCAATTATCATTGATAACAATGATTTTGAAAAATCCCGACGTTTATTCATTTGCCGATCATATATTTACAAGTGTATCAATTGAATTGTTAAAAACACCACCAGAAACGGATAACAAAGAGATTGCTGCATGGCGTTCAGTACATTTGGTTGAAGTGTTATTGTATATTGCCGAAAAGGGTTATTATGCACCAGTATTGGAACATTTTAAAATGCCAATGCAACATTGTCCGGATATTTTATTCATGGCATTATTGCAAATAAGTCCACCAATGACCGTATTATTGCAAGAAATTTTCCAAACATTGATGCCCATTTTTTTGGGCAATCATCCAAATTCCGGTACAGTTTTACATCATGCATGGAATTCAACAAAATTCAATCATGCATTACGGCATATTATAATGCATTCGATGAGCGAATGGTATATGCGCGGTGATAATGATCAATCACGTTTAACGCGTATACTTGATGTTGCACAAGATTTAAAAGCCTTATCAAATCTATTGAATGTACGATCATTTCAATTCGTTATTGATTTGGCATGTTTGGCATCGAGACGTGAATATTTAAAATTGGATAAATGGTTAACCGATAAAATTCGCGAACATGGTGAACAATTCGTACAATCGATTATAACATTTTTGCAACGACGTTGCCCACAAATTACTGGCGCTAAAATTCCCGACGATCAAATACCAAAAGCAGCACAATTACCACATGAAACGCTTGCAACAATGCTCACCTGTTTACAAGCATGTGTTGGCAGTGTACAACAGGATTTAGCCGATGCAATTGTTCAAATGTCAAACAATTGTAGCATTCTGTTGAGCAAACAACGACAACAGCAACAGCAACAGCAGCAGCAACAACAACAGCAGCAACAACAACAACAGGCACCACCACCTGGTGTTATGCGTCGCGGTTTAGAGTCAAATCTTATTTCATCTGTGGCTGGATGTAAGTGTAAATGGTTTGAACATTTTATGAACTTGCGAAAATGAAAAATATTGATTTTTTTTTTCTTTTGGATTTTCTAGCGATGTTCAGCGGTCCATCGGTTGATTCAATATCTGGGCTGAGCTCAAATTTGACCGGCTTAAATTTGAGCGCGCCACCTAGCAATTTAGGTAAACAAAAAAAAAAAACAAATTACAATTTGTCACACATTTCAAATCAATTAATTTGGTTTTTTTTCTCAATTTTCTTTCTTGAATTTCGTTTCGAAATGGATGAATTATTTTGAACAGGTAATGGTGCATTTAATTTTAGCACAAGTTTAATTGGTACTATGGTATCAACGCCGGCATCGCCATCGCGTTTGCTTCAAGGTCAATCAAATAGTCCATTCCAATTGCCAATTGTGCCATTGACCGGTTTACCGCCAGTTAATAATTTAGGTCGAATTGCTCCAACGCCAACCGGTGACAAAATTAATGTCACCACAAATAATGCAATTTTCCCAGACATTACACAAAAAGTATCAAAAGAAGTCGAAGATGAAGCCAACGGTTATTTTCAACGAATTTATAATCATTCACCGCATCCAACATTATCAATTGATGAAGTACTTGATATGTTACAACGTTTTAAAGAATCATCAATTGAACGTGAACGTGAAGTGCAACAATGTATGGTACGAAATTTATTTGAAGAATATCGCTTTTTTCCACAATATCCCGATAAAGAATTACAAATTACGGCACAATTATTTGGTGGCATTGTTGAACGAAATTTAGTACCATCCGCTCAACAGCTTGGTTTAGCATTGCGTTATGTTATTGAAGCATTACGAAAACCAGAAGGTTCAAAAATGTACTATTTTGGTGTTACATCATTGGATCGGTTTAAAAATCGTCTATGTTTGTATCCAAATTATTGTGAATATCTTAAAACAGTTCCAACATTCAACGAATTTCCTGCACATCTTATTGAATATGTCAAGTATGGCATTAAAGGCATCGAACCACCAAATAAACCACAAAGTCAAGTGGTAAGTTGTAAAAGTTTTCATAAAATTAGTAGAATAATCAATTATGCATAGGTTCTGACACCGTCCTGCTCAGAGGGAGGGGAGGGGATTCCAAAGAGGTTCCCTGAAGTACATTCTATCTACTATAAACTTGTCTTAAAATGTTTCAGTTAACCTAAGCAATTTTGAACAATTCTTCAGGGAGTCCTCATCGGGAGTATATGTCATTTATATCAGACTCACAAGCGCACCTTCAGAAACTTAAAGGATATATTAATTAGAATATTTGCATGTAAATGTATAGGCAATAAGCCTGAAAGTAGATTTCAATTGCCACTCAATGTATGTTAATATTCGCTTGCAATCACTTCATGGGAGTCCTAGAGCTTGAGAGGGAGTAGAGACTACCCTGTGTCATAATCTACGCAATTATTATCAATCAAGAATCCTAAAACATAAAGATAAAAATGTTTTTTTTTTGTGTTTAATTTTCTTTTTCAATTGATTGAGAATTGTGCATTTCTTTTTCTTTCTCACTTTCTAAATTTTAAAGCAGCCATTAGGACAAGTAATGTCATCAAATGCATCAGCACTGTATCGAAGTAATTCGGTGACTGGAAATTTAGCAACAACACCAACAACAAAAGCAACACCAATCGCAAATGCAGCTACAATTGCACCGCGAAATTTGAAATCAATCGCAAATGCAACAAATATAACAACATTGCTGGCAGCGACAGCCGATCGTGAAGAAAAAACAACATTGCCACCAGATGCCATTCAAGATAAAACAGCATTCATTTTTAATAATTTGAGTCAAATAAATATGCAAGCCAAATGCGAAGAGCTCAAAGAAATTATGACCTCCGATTATTGGCCTTGGTTATCACAGTACATGGTACTAAAACGTGCATCGATCGAGCTTAATTTTCATGCATTGTATTCAAACTTTTTGGATGCGCTAAAAAATCCCGACATTATTCGATTGGTGACCAAAGAAACGTTCCGAAATATTCGCGTTCTATTGCGTTCCGATAAGGGTATTGAAAACTTTTCCGATCGAAGTTTATTGAAAAATTTGGGCCATTGGTTGGGCATGATGACATTGGGAAGAAATCGTCCAATTCTTCACATCGATTTAGATTTAAAATCATTACTTGTCGAAGCATATCATAAAGGACAACAAGAATTGTTGTATGTTGTACCATTTGTTGCAAAAATCATTGAATCCTGTGCAAAAAGTAAAGTATTTAAACCGCCAAATCCATGGACAATGGGCATTATGAATGTATTGGCTGAATTGCATCAAGAGCAAAATCTAAAATTGAATTTAAAATTCGAAATTGAAGTTTTGTGTAAAACATTATCAATTGATGTGGCTGACTTAAAACCAGTCGTTTATTTAAAAGATCCGGAACGTTTAAATACCATTGAATATCAATTATCACAACCGAAAAAAGAAGAGATTCAACCACCGTCAACGCCACAACAAATGGGACAAACAACTGATGATGCAAATGCATCACAAATGCAATCATCAACATCACCAAATCAAAGTGGTGAACAATCAACGGGTCCACCAGAGCCAAGATTTAATTTCAATGATATTACAATTGGTACAATGTCAAATTTGGCACAACACATTGTCTATTCACCAAATATTGCCATTTTACATGCACATCCACAACTCAAACAAATTGTCCGAACGGCCATCGAACGTACAATTTCTGAATGGTTAACACCTGTTGTTGATCGTAGCGTTCGCATTGCTGTTAATACATGTGAACAAATTATGCGTAAAGATTTCGCATTAGATCCAGAAGATACACGTATGCGAAAAGCTGCACATTATATGGTACGCAATTTAACAGCTGGCATGGCAATGATTACGTGCCGTGATCAATTGAATAATGTCATTCAAAAGAATATTATCTCAGCATTTGCAACATCAATTACACCGCATCCGCCCGAATTGAATGATTTAGCCGCACAAATTGCAAATGATAATACGGAATTGGCATGCGCTTATATTCAAAAAACTGCTATTGAAAAGGCCATTCCGGAAATTGAAAAACGTTTGGTCACCGAATTTGAGGTTCGGAAAATTGCTCGTCAAGAAGGAAGGTAAGAATGCAATTTTTTCACAAATAATTTTTTTTCATTTTTCGACTTTTGACAATTTTTTTCTAATTTAACTTAAAACAAATCGAAAAATACAATAAGAGTGACCGTTATATACGGCTCATATTCTAATCAAAATTGTTCTTAAATTTTAGACGACATTTCGACAGTGCCGTTCAATCATATCAAAATGCTCGAATGCCAGAACAAATTCGTTTGAAAGTTGGCGGCATTACAAGTGCTCAATTCTCAGTGTATGATGAATTTGCACGAAATATTCCCGGATTCCAGCCGATGAGTGAACGTGATGCAGCATTGTTATTACAAAAAGCAACTGTTCCACCGGTAAGTGTGAAGGAAAAAAAATCCAAAAATTTCTGATTTTTCTGAATAATTTATTTGAATTTTAATCAAAAAAAAATCCATTTCTCATCAAACAGCAGGAAAGTGTTATGCCAGTGGCACCATTCTCTGATTTAACACAAACAACCCATGGTGGAATGTTCAATTCGAATGAGATTGGATTCCAAGTCGAAGATTTGTGTGGCAAAATGGAAGCATTTATCAATAATTCCATCAATATTCAACCATTGCAATTACATGTAACAAATATGCATGCATTGCTTGATTGTTTGATGACCGCACGCCGTGCTCGCGATGAGATTAGCGCATTAAATCTATTGAATCGTGCAGTTGAAAATATAATGGAAGGTGTTACGCATAGCACTGAACATGGTGAATTGATAAAACATTATCGTGACATTCATTTCCGTTTATTGCAATGGATGCAAGATAGCCGTGCATATGGAGCATTATTTACGCAACGTGCAATCACAAAATGCATGATTGAATGCCGTGAAGATATTCGTTATAATATCGAAGCCGTTGAATTATTGATTTCATCAAATTTTGCCAATTTATCACAATACGATTATCTGCTTAGCCAATTAATTGACAATGGAAATAATTACATGGCCGTACAATTTGCCATGCAATTGGTGCAGCATTATTTCATTGATGAACGACCAAATGCCGTAATCAATGAAAATGATTTTTATAATACAGTTGAATTATTGGCCCGAATTGCAGCATTGCATCGGGCACCAGAAGGTTTACCACATTTAATTGAAATGCTACGAATTGCAAATGATCCAACAACAATGGCATTTGATCGGGCAAATAATACCGGACCAACGTCACACATCCATTCGGGCATTTTACAAGTGCGTTCAAATGATTTCAATGATCCAGCGATGGCAGAAAAAGTTGAATATTTACTAAAAGATTGGGCTACAAATCATCATATGAATTCGGGCGGTAGCCGCGATGCAAATGCAATGAAATCATTCAGTGTATTTGTTAATAAACTGAATTTGTATGGCGTTTTGAAAACTGATGATTTAATTACACGATTCTTTAGACAGGCAACGCAATGGTGTATCGATTTGGTTTATCGTAATTTGAATGATCCAACAACATCACCGCAACAAAATAAATCGAAAATTTTCCATTACATTGATGCATTTGTACGTTTGATTGCATTAATTGTTAAATATTCGGGCGATAATCCAAATGCAACGACCAAAATTAATTTATTAAATAAAATTTTGGGCATCATTGTTGGTGTATTATTACAAGATCAAGAACAACAGGGCACATCATTCCAACAGCTTGGTTATCATCGTTTATTTATTATGCTATTTTTGGAGCTAAGCGCACCCGAATTGGATTCAATTAGTTTGAGCGTATCAACGGCATTCTGTCACACGTATCACATTTTACGACCATCTGTTGCGCCAGCATTTTGCTATTCATGGCTTGAGCTAATATCGCATCGTGTATTCATTGGCCGTATATTGGCATTGACACCACAACAAAAAGGATGGGCCATGTATTCACAGTTATTATTGGATCTCTTTAGATATTTGGCACCATTTTTACGAAATGCTGAACTTGCTAAACCCGTTCAATTGTTGTACAAAGGAACGTTACGTGTATTACTTGTATTATTACATGATTTTCCTGAATTTTTATGCGATTATCATTTTGGTTTTTGTGATGTTATCCCATCGAATTGCATTCAAATGCGTAATTTAATATTAGCCGCGTTTCCACGTAATATGCGTTTACCTGATCCATTTACACCAAATCTTAAAGTTGATATGCTCAATGAAATAACAACAGCACCAAGGATATTTACCAATTATGTGGCCAACATTCAACCAACATCATTCAAAAAGGATTTGGATTCATATTTAAAAGCACGTGCACCAGTCACATTTTTATCCGAACTTCGTAGCCATTTGCAAATATCAAATACAGCTGGCTCAAAATACAACGTACCATTGATGAATGCATTGGTATTGTCTAGGGGCTGAGAACCCTTTATGATTATTTATATTTTTAGTAGATATTCAGAATATTCACGCGATATTTAAATATTTATGAGATATTTGAAAATCTAGATTCAAAAATACACACCACATCACACATATTTGAATTATCTAGTGAATATTCAATTCATTTTTATCAATAAGTTAGCATTTGTGAATATATTGTTGATGGCAAAATAAGTATTGCTTGAAATTGAGATTTGGTAGCTGAGATCAAGTCAACATTCAACATGGTGACATTGTCGACTCAATCACATCATGGAAGGAGAGAAGAAGAGAACAGCATGTTCTAAAAATTGGTGAGCCTTTTTTCTTTCCTTTACATTTACATCATTTACACATTTCATTTCATAGTGTACCATTTGTAAAATATTGTTTGCATTGTAATACAAACGATAGTCTGTGTGACGGTGAGAGAAAATGGGAAAGAGAAAGAGAAAGAGAATATGCATATCTCTTATACACTGAAGTACGCTCAACAACTGAACAATGATACACTCAACATGATTTACAAAGCAATGTGTATGTTGACAAATGTACCAATCAATCCAGATTTTAATCGGAAAGCTACCACATTGAAACAACGTCGTGCAGCAGCGGCAGCAGCAGAACAGCAAAGAAGAAGAAGAGGAAATTTGGCCGGGGCGTCCTCTAGGGAAGAGAGGTAGGTATTGAATTGAAATTGTTGAAATTAGATGAAATATAATTGATAAGTTAGTTCGAGTGTATTAATTTCTATTTATTTGTATATTTCTCTTGTAGGTAGTGCTGGCGATCACAAACATACATGGACAAGGGGGAGAGTATTTGGGTTTTACCCCCCCTGAAATTTTCTGAGAGGACCCCCCCCCCCCTAAATTTTTGTAGCAAATTGGTCTTTGATTTTGTGAAATTGATTATTCAAAATCGAAGACCTTTTTTTTTGCTCTTCACTTTTCTAATTCAGAATTTAACCCCCCCTCCCCCTGAGATTTTTCACCTTGCCCATATATGATCACAAAGTACTATTCTATAGTAAGTTTTTTTCCTTTACAGATTACAGACACAGGAGAATGCAGTATGATCTCAACTACCAATCTCAAATTTAAACAATATTTAGTCATATGTTTAGCATATTTATGATATTTAGTATATTCACAATATTTACAATATTTGCAATATTTGCAGGATATTTACAAATTTTATTTTTATTTACTTTCGTTCTTTCCCCCTTAGGTATTGTACGTTGGAACACAAGCCATCGCTCATATTAGGTATGTTTTTGAAGAAAAAAAAAAAACGAAATGAAACGAACATTTTGACATTTTACTCACGATTATTTACAATCTAAAAAATTTTTTTTTCTTTCAGATCAAAGAATCTTGTACCAAACATGACAACCATTGTACACTGTTCGCACATGGACATCTTCCAAAATTTAATCGTTGATTTGGACCATGAAGGACGTTATCTATTTTTAAACGCGGTCGCCAATCAGTTACGCTATCCAAATAGTCACACACACTATTTCAGTTGCACATTGCTCTATCTGTTTGTTGAAGCAAATTCTGAAGCCATTCAGGTAAGTTGCTTACAACAATTTATAATTCAAAAAGAAAAAATCAATTCAATTTGATTTAAATGATTAATTTCTTCATTTGAATTTGAAAATTAAAAGTTATGTTTCAAACAAATCAGATTTTCCATTTTTATTTGAAAAAAAAGGAAAAAAATTGAATCAACATAGATTAATATATTGATGCATTAGAATGATTAATGTAATTTGTCATTTTCAGGAGCAAATAACACGTGTTCTATTGGAGCGTTTGATCGTGAATCGTCCACATCCATGGGGATTATTGATTACATTCATTGAATTAATCAAGAATCCGATTTACAAATTTTGGGATCATGATTTTGTGCATTGTGCACCAGAAATCGAAAAGTATGTGTTCCGTGTTAACTTTCGTAAATTATACTAAATTGCTTGGAATTCAAAAACATTTAATGTCGAAATTGCACAAAAAATATTTTTTCTTCATTCCATTTCAACTGATTTATTTCATTTTCTTCAGAAAAAAAAAACTTTTTTTGATTCATTTTCATTGATTTTGAAAATTATGTAGAACAAAAAAAAAATAATAAAATTCAAATAGATTAGTTATTAAAATCAACACTACTACTTCACATGACAATCGTTGAAGTAAAGTAAATCAAATTGTTCTTTAATGTCCATCAATTGCTTTACAAAAAGTACAAATTTTCAAATTTTTTGATTTAATTTGCTCTACTTCCATGGCTGTCACCATTTTGTTTTTTACTTTATCCATTTTCATCATTTATATTGTTCGTTTGTAAACGTTTTTTTTTTTTTTTTCATCAATATTCATTTGTCATTATTTATTACTTATTTTTCATTGGTTTTCAACCAATTCTTATGCATTAGACATATTTAGAATGGCTTGCCATGTTTAGTAATTGTTTTGTCCCGTTTTTTTTTTTAATAAAAAACAAATGTCCTTGTATATTTTTTCTCCATTAGGTTATTTGAGTCAGTAGCTCGTTCATGTATGGTAGTAAAAGCGGCCACAGCTCAACAGCAAAATGTCGATGGTGAATTGCAGGAGTGCAACTGAAAGCGATACATACCAAAAGGTTTTTTATTTTAATACAAACCGAACAAATCACGAAATGATCGATGAAAAAAAAGAAAAACCAACAATAACAATAGTTTCACCGAAGAAATTAAAAAGAAAATTAAACGATTCTTAACGATAACATAATTCTAGCATGAGAACACAAGTGCTGAGCATAAAAAGTGCTTCAAAAAACAAAAAGAAGATTCATGTTTCCATTGCTCTTTTTTTCAGACAATGGTTCGCGTCCATTTCCATGCCAGCATAGATATTCTATGCTGGCATAGATGGAAAACGATGCGGTACGCATACGGTAGCCGTTCACTCAAACAAAGTGGATTTTGAACATGAAAGTGAACTAGTGTGAGAGATGAAAACAAAACAACTCACAACAGAAGCCGTCACAGCAGTTGTTGTTCGCGAGTACGTCTACCATATGCGTACCGCATTGTCTTCCATCTATGCATGCATAGAATATCTATGATGGCATAGAAATGAGCGCGAACCAGTGCCAGCTTCTTTTACATAAAACAAATTTTTTTTTTCTCTCCTTTTTGCTCTTTTTCATTCGAATTCGTAGAATACAACTCTGTACATAAATCAATCTTTAGAGCATTTCATCCATTTAGAAATAGTAATATGAAATTTCCATTGTTAAAATGGTAAATTTAAAACTCAATTCATGTTTTTAAACAATTTTGAATGGCGCAAAAAGAAGAAGAAAAAATATACTAATATAAAATTGTGTAAAATATTACACAAGTTTTAAAGCGGCCAATATTGATGTTACTCAAAATGTTGAAAAGAGAAAAAAAGAGCCTGATTGTCCTCTCAATATGTATGGACGGGATAATAAATTGCTAATGAGTCACAGAAAGCGCCGAAAAAAAGAAAAAAAAAAATCAACGACAAAAATATCTAGAATAACTAAAAGAAAAGAAATGAAGACTGTGTTTTGGGGAACACAGTCATTTGTACATTTTATTTCAAAATGAAATATGAAACAAAGTAATTTTACATGAAAAAAAAATCAACAACAACTACATACAACAAAAAACAAACAAATAATAGGAAAAAAAAATACAAATAAACTGGGAAATAGTAAATCAATCGTAAATGTCGCATTGACGGGAATAATTTTAAGCTAATATAGTTTTTAATAAAAATTCATTTGAAAAGTTATGGAAGAAAAATCGTTGTTTTCATTCTTTCAAGTTGTTTATAAATCTGATTTACTCTTAATGCCCATAGATGAAAAAAAATCTAGCAGAAATGTGCTTGTGTAGGTGAAATTTTCGCACATTGTATTTGAGAGCCAACTTCATGATTGTAAACGTCATCTGACGATAGACTGAGGTTATGTCATTTGTACACATAGACAAAACAGCCAGATAGTGAAAGAATAAACAGTGTGTAGGCAGTGTCGGTTGCAGTGATCATGTACAAATTACTGAATGCTTGTTGATATCCAATAGAATTGAAATAAAAATTCATAACGTCAGACACAGTTAATGAAACGGTGTAATAATATATATATATATATATATATATATATATATATATATCTATCTATCTTGTCAAACTAAAGCTGAATAAAAAAAATTTATACGAGAATCAAATGTGTACGTGTAACATTTTCGGTAAAACGAAAAAAAAAGAATTAAATGACAAAACCAACTGACGTTTCCATTGATTGATAATAAAAAAACGAGCGAATAAAAAAAAATAATATATAAATATATATAGTGAAAGACAACAATAGAGAAAAACCAAAGCGGTGTAAATGTTCATAATATTGTGCCATCAATTTTGCTGCTTTTCAAAAGTAATTTACAAATTACATGTTTTTATTTGTGACATTATAATCGAGCAAATAGATTTAACATTTTTCTTCTAATTCGTTCTAGTATGGTTGGCACATTAGTTTAACACATCTGTTTTATTTTGTCAATAGAGTGAATCCCGTTTTAAATCACGATCAATCACTTTACTATGATTCCATCACTTTTTCACTTTTTCACTCTTTCACTATCACTCTCTTTCTCTCTCTCTCTCTCTCTCTCTCTCTCTCTCTCTCTCTCTCTCTCTCTCTCTCTCTCTCTCTCCCTCTCTCTCTCTCTGTTTATAAACAGATATATCTTTTCCTCTCCCGCTGTATCTTCTCTCTTATTTCAAATAATCTCACATAATTATAGACATTGTGTGCGGTGTTGAATTCAGATAATTGTATTCAAATCAAAGTCAATTTACAATGAAATTTAGTGAACATGCCAATTCAATTTGGATCAATTTCATTCGTTATTACATGGTTTTGATATTATGACAAAAAATATTTTTGTTTACTTTTTACATTCAATTCTGACACACGGTAACAGACTACTTACTAAATAAAATTTAAAATACTGACGCAAAATAAAAAAATGAACAGAAAAATATCGGATAAAAAGCAATAAATTCATCCCACTATTATACAAGTTTGAAATATTTTTTGTGAATTTTTCATTTTATTTATGTGATCTTTTCTTTAGGTATATTAACACATGCCATCTGATTTCAAAAGTTTTTTATTTGGAAAATAAAAAGAAAATCATGGGTACGAATGAAGTTATATAGAATATTTCAAAATATTTTACTAAAATATCGTGAATAATTTTCTATTCAGGCATAAACATAAGTCGACAAACCGATCTCGGTGAGAATGAATATTTGCAGCAATTTGTTGGCAAAAATCATATTCCAGCCACAAATAATGAATTCTGGAATTCATTTCTTCAATATCAAATTGTGTTACCAACAAACAGGTAAATCATTATTTTTTCATCGAATATTATTTATTTTTTCTATTCATTTCATTTAAGTTGCTGACGTGTGTTGATAATTATATTGTTGTTTGTTTAATTGTGTCATTTTCAGCGAAGAACAACTTAGCCTCGATTCGAGATTAGAAACAATATGTCAACAATTTATAACACATAATTTGGCAACGGGCAATTTTGGTTCATTGATCACCATATTTTTGAATAAAGTCAGCGAATTATTAGAACTTTCCGATAAAGATAGGTATGCCGTATTGATTTGTTTGAATTCACAATTTTCATTGTTGTTGTTGTGAAAAAAATGTCATTTTTCTCATACAAAAGTGACAATGTTTTGATTTGATGAAAAACATATTATAAACAAAATGACAACCATCAATCTTATACATGGATATAATTTTGCTATTATTTTTTTCATTTATATAGTACTATGCATATTTGGCAAACATTCAATGCATTATTTATCATTCGATGTACGGTTAAATATTTGATTGAAACGGGTTCGGAATATCAACTTTTGCAGCATTTTGAAGCAATGCCCAGTGTTGAAAATTTAGCAGAACCGAATGGAACGACCACAATAAATATTGATAATGAAAATAAAACGAAACCAGTACGAACTGTTGATGGTTCCAAATTCGAAACATTCTTCGATGCTGTTGTTAATTTATTGATTATCATTCCGGTGAAGTAAGTTTTAGTTGTGTAAATGTGCTCAAAATGATTTACGAAAATTAAACAGTTTTTTAACTATTGATTTTTATTTTCAGAGAATTTACCTATCATCTGCATTTGGAGGCAGTAAATTTGCTAATTGTCTTATTGTCTGTACATTTATTCTCACAACAGCCAACAGAGAAATCAATTATTTTTAGGTAAATTCACTAAATTGGTTTTCAAATTTAAAAAAATGCAATATTTCTCTCTCTTTCTCTCTCTCTCTCTCTCTCTCTCTCTCTCTCTCTCTCTCTCAATATTTCCCTTTCTGTGTCTGTCGTCAAACGTTTTAATTTGAAACTAACCCATTTTTCCCCCTTAATTTAGAACGGTTTATAATAATCCAAATGCAAATACATTAATGAGTGCATTATTGCATTTTGTAAGTCGAATGGTTGAAGAGCCACCAACAATGTTTGGTATTAATTCGGGTGGTTCACTTGTATTTGGTATTGCCGAATCTCTTTTGTCGATTTTCACATTCCGAAAATCACATCAGGATTTTCTCAGCTCAAATGATTTACCAACTGCATTCAAAGGGCATTATCCGTTGGCTAACCAAAGTCTATTGCTTATATTAATTTTAACAAATCATTATACGGCAAATGCAAAAAATAATAAATATCGTCAAAGCCTATTTGGATGCTGTGATTCGAAAGGTAAATTTGGATTTTTTGTTTTTTTTTTTTTTTTTTTTTTTTTTTTTTTTAATGAACGGATATCTTTCATGTTTTATTATTAATTTGCAGTAGATTCGCCAAAGGAGGGTCATACATTTAAAATTGACTTTTCGGCTCTGTTTAATACGCTATGTAAAATTGTGACAATTGATCAAGCGACGCTACTATTGTATTTGTTATTACATCGCAATCAACAATTTTATCAATTTACAATGGCCCAAGAAAATCTCCAGCAAATGGTCATACCAATATTGCAAACACTTTACAATGCTCCGGATAGCACGTCGCATCACATCTATATGACATTGATTGTTTTGTTAATACTTAGTGAGGATGATGGATTTAATAAGAGTGTGCATCAAATTGTAAGCCAAACGATTTATGTTGAAATTGAAATTCATTTTTTTTCTCAATCGTCAAAATTGACAATAAAATTCATCCATCAACTTTATTTTTTTTTACAGATATTGAAAAATATTCAATGGTACACAGAACGCCTGGGGGCTGAGAACCCTTTATGATTATATATATTTAGTAGATATTCAGAATATTCACGCGATATTTAAATATTTATGGAATATTTGCTAGATTCAAAAATACACACACCATATCATACATATTTGAAATATCTAGTGAATATTCAATTGATTTTTATCAATAAGTTAGCATTTGTGAATATATTGTTGATGGCAAAATAAGTATTGCTTGAAATTGAGATTTGGTAGCTGAGATCAAGTCAACATTCAACATGGCATCATCACAACACAGTCGACACAATCAAAATCATGGACGGAGAGAAGGAAAGAAACACAGCATATTCTAAACATTGGTGAGACACAGACACAGGCGAATGCAGTATGATCTCAACTACCAATCTCAAATTTAAACAATATTTAGTCATATGTTTAGCATATTTATGATATTTAGTATATTCACAATATTTACAATATTTGCAATATTTGCAGGATATTTACAATATTTATTTTTATTTACTTTCGTCCTTTCCCCCTTAGGTACACAGAACGCTCAATCTCGGAAATATCTCTAGGTGGCCTTTTAATTTTAGTTGTAATTCGTACCATTCAATATAATATGCTAAAAATGCGTGACAAATATTTACACACAAATTGTTTGGCAGCGTTAGCAAATATGTCATGTAAATTTCGTCATTTGCATCCATATGTTAGCCAGAGATTAGTTAGTTTATTTGAAACATTGGCAAAAAAGCATGCACGTTTAAATGCCGATATGAATGGTGAACAATTAACCGATGATAATAATAGTGGCACCGCAACTGTTATACAAACTGATGCATCGGTACGTTCAATGGTTCTTGAAGATTTATCCGTTCTCGAAGAAGTACTGCGTATGGTTTTGGAAATTATCAATTCATGTATTTCACATCAACTTGTCTATTGTCCAAATCTTGTATACACATTGTTATATAAACGTCAAGTGTTTGAAACATTTCGAAGTCATCCAGCATTTCAAGATATTATACAAAATATTGATATGGTAATTTGTCTTTCATTTTTTTTTATAGCAGTTTTCCTTATTTTTTCCATATTTTTGCTTAAGAATGTGGATTCTATAATCATGGTTTTTCATGTTTTTGTTAGGTTGTTGGATTTTTTTCATCAAGATTGCAACGGGTACAAGATCAACGCGGTGAATTGGGCGTTAATGAAGTGTTAGAAGTTATTTCTAAAGGTGCCAGTCAATGGTCAAGTGATCGGCTTCGAAAATTTCCCGATTTGAAATTTCGTTATGTCGAAGAAGATGCGCCTGAAGAATTTTTCATACCATACGTAAGTGGATTTACTTAAGATTATTCAACAAAACAGCATGGAAAAAATTAAAAAAATTTCCTTAAAGCATGTGACCCCTGAATTTGTTTTTAAGCTAGAGAATTCAACAATAACTTTTTTCCATTTTTAAGGTATGGTCATTGGTCACCAGCAAACATGGATCATTACATTTCAATTCAGAAGTGAAAGGCGTTAGCAGCGAAGTCAATTGCTGAATAATATTCAATCGTAGTTAATAATCGAAATCATATATACAGACGGATAACATGAACAATAAAAGGCGACGACTGATGTTTGATACAGATTATGTGAACAAAATGCAGAAATCTTTCTTTAAAATCGAAATCGAAACCGAAACATGTTAACAAAATTTGATTGTATTGCCGTAGAAATTCACCAAAAGAATACACACAAACATACGCATATTGTTTTTTTTTTTAACTTTATTTATTAATGTTTGTCTTTATTTTACCAAATGAAATTCCTCATGTTCTACGTGTTTTGTTTGTTTTTTTTGTTCTTCCTGCTAGAAAGCTGAGAGAAAAAAGGAAAGAAATTAAATGAAAAAGCACCCAAGCTTACAATAATTCAACATTATTTAGCTGTATTTCATTTGATTTTAAGCAACAATTTACAATTGACTTTTACACGTTTCGCAATACGCGTGTTCCGAACGATACATTTTTTTTTTTTTTAATTACATTTAGTTAAAATGATGTGTTTATTTCACATTTAAAGAGAATCAAAATTAAATAAATATGTATATGTAAATGTTAATATAAATTATTTTTCAACCCAATTGAGAAAAAAACGGAGTTTTAATTGGAGCATAGGCTCAATAATGCCAATCAATCAAATGATTTACTGTTACTTTTGAAATAGAATCTTAATTCTAACTTGTGAAAAACGATTTTTTAGTTATTAATGCGAACCACAAGAATAGGAAATTCTAACCACAGGAATGGGAAAAATTTGTATTTTAACTGACAATTTTTTTGATTTATAACAGTTTGGAACAGTCGATTGTGTGTCATAGATTAGTGAGTGAGAGAATGATGTGAATTTCAATCAAGTTAGGCGGTGCAGTGTATCGTTTCGTATGTGTGTATTCACCGTATGAAGGTGCAAATGCAGAAAAGATGAATGATTTTTATGGTGATTTGAATGATATTGTTTATCTTAAGGGAAATGAAAACGTGATTTTGCTAGGGGATTTGTTGGAAATATTGTAATATTAGTAAATTTATCATAGTAAACATAGAGAAATGATAAATGATATAAAAGAAATTGTAAATTAAAAAAGTTAAGTTATTCAATAAATATTGTTGTTGATGATAACTTCCAACAGGATTTCAATGTGAGAGTAGGTAGAGATAATCAGAATTTTGCAAACATTTTGGGTCATTTTTGAGAAGACATGGAAGCAAATGGTAACGGAAAGAGATTACTGGATTTTTGCCAGAGTTCAGACTTAGTCATTACAAATTCATTTTTTAAACACAAGAATATTCATATGTTTTCATGGGAAAACCCTGGCCAGAATCAGAAATCTCTTCTCGACTACGTGATTGTGGAGGACAGTCTGCGCAAAACAGTTATAGATACGCGTGTGTATAGAAGTTTTGGTTTGGATTCTGATTATTACTTAGTTGCAAGCAAACTGCGTATTCCCAAAGGAGTAGCGAGTAAAAATCAGAAGCCAACCAATAGAGTGAAAGTTAATGAATTAAAGATTGAAAGTGTGACGAATGCTTTTGTAGCTAAGTTAGGTGAAAAATTTGCGCAAGTGGAAACGAATGAGATGTCTGATATCAATAGTGAATGGAATTGTTTCAAGAATGCAATGTTGAGTGTAGCAAAGGAATGTTGTGGAATGCATGTGAGTAAGAATGGTAAAAAGAAGACTGACTGGTGGAATGATGAAGTGCAGGATGCGGTAAGAGAGAAGAGAGTGAGATGGATGCGTTCAAGGGGAATTTATCCAATTTCAAATACCGTATATCCGCATCAAAAACGAAAAATTTGAAAAAATGTTATGAAATTTGAATATTCGTGGTTTATTCGTGAAAAACTATAATAAACGCAGCAAACAACACAGATTCGTAGCAAAAAAAAAACCATCCAAATGATCGCATACGACGTACCTCACTCAAACAATGTGAGTGGAATGCGGCGGTAGAAACGACCGCATACGACGCATCTCACTCGAAGAAAGTGTGCAAAATAAGTCGGCAGTAAAGCATTCCGTTGCTGCTGCCGCATTCCACACACTTCGTTCGAGTAAGAGTGGAAATTGCGTCCACTTATTCAATGGATCTGGTGCATATTCGAATTATTTGCTATAAATTTGAATCGATTTGAAAATTTGGTGTGCGTATTGGAAATCCAGTTATATTCGAAATATTTCAACATATTTTATATTTATTTATTTTGATAAATTCCCCTTGGATGCGTTGGATGCAAGATCGAACTGAGGAAAACTTAGAGTCATACAGAGAACAAAAGAGATTAGTGAAGGAGTTGGTGAGAGAAGCGAAAGAGGGAGAATGGGTAAAATTTGGAAGGGATTTAGAAGAAGCAGGGCAACAGAGGAATAAAGTTTTCTTGTCGAAGGTCAAGAATATTCGTAATGGTTGTAAAAAACAGGCGTCAGAAGCCGTTTTAGATAAGGCAGGAGAGCTAGTGATTGGTAGAAAAAATGTATTGAAACGTTGGAGAGAATATTTCCAGGAACTTTTGAATGTTGAAAACGTGACAGTAATGAATGAGAGCGAGATTGAAACTGTGAATGAAGTGCAAATAGAAAGAATAAGTATAGGAGAGATAAAATTGGCAGTTAGAAACTGTGCTGGGGCAAAGGAGCAGGGGTAGATGAAATTACGAATGAATAATTGATTTGTAGTGGAGCAGTAGGTGTTCGTTGGTTACATCGTTTGTTTAATCTGGCTTGGGATTCATCAGTGGTGCCGAACGAATGGGGTGGAGCGGTTATCTCACCCCTCCATAAGAAAGGAAGTAATAAGGATTGTAACAACTACCGTGGAATTTCTCTATTGAGCGTTGTCGGAAAAGTGTATAGTGCAATTTTAGAAAAATGAACCAGAGCTGTTGTCGAATCGCACTTGGATGAAAACCAAGCGGGCTTTAGACCGATGCGCGGATGTCAAGATCAAATTTTTTGCATGAGACAACTAATAGAGAAATTCCATGAAAGAAACAAAGACATGTATGTGTGTTTCGTAGACTTACAAAAGGCGTATGATTGTATACCGAGAGCTAACTTGCGGTCAGTGCTGAATGAATACGGTGTAAATGGCCCCCTTCTGTATAGATGTCTTATTAACATAGATTTATTATTATATCCTAATAAATAATACTTGCGAATGGTTTATTATTTATTAGAATCGATCTTAATAAGCGTATTATGATGGTTAGTATTTATTAAGATCGATCTTAATAACGTTATTAACATGTTTATTATTTATTATAATAACGAAGTTAATAAACGCCATTTGCAATTGTGCGGAAGATTTTTGCAACTAAGTCATTAAAGCGTATGAGTAAAAGCAAGATAGCATGAGATCGAAATTTACCAATAGAGATTTGAGCGATAAAAAATGCGCATCTTATCAAATCGAACATACCAGATGAAATGACATGTAAAATACTACACAAGAATAGAAAAAAAAATTTTTTTGATTTTTTTTCGATTTTCAGCGATTTTCAATTAGTCGCAATAGAAGGCTGTATGAAAACTGTATGAGTCAGTTTCATGAAATCATTTGAAGCCGGTTAGGATTGTGTTGTCGTGAGTCCGTGTGATACAAAGAACAAACACATCCAATGGCTGTCCATTGTTTTCATACAACCTTCTATTGCGATTCACAAATCTTCCGCACAATTGCAAATGGCGTTTATTAACTTCGTTATTATAATAAATAATAAACATGTTAATAACGTTATTAAGATCGATCTTAATAAATACTAACCATCATAATACGCTTATTAAGATCGATTCTAATAAATAATAACAAGCTAACAAATTATTATGATAATAACATTTTTATTAACATATCGATTTGGCACATCTGTACAATTGGGGCTGTACAATTTGACCGCTTTTATTTATAATTTATATGGATAAATTAATCAAATCAGCTAAGCTAAGGGGTAACGTAATATTGGGGGGAAATATTATCTCTGCTCTTGCATACGCAGATAACCTAGTGCTGTTTGGTGGTTCGGAAAAAGAACTTCAAAACAGCATTAGCGATTTAGAAACGGCGTGTACGAACTTCGGAATGACCATTAGCAGTTCAAAGACACAAGTTATGCATATTGGGAAAAATCGGAAACAGATTAATTGTGTGTTGGATAGTGGTGTGCTTGAACAGGTGTCTCAATTCAAGTATCTAGGCTGCATCTTCTCTGAGGATGGTAAACTGGATAGGGAATTTGAGCAGCGTAGAGTAAATAGTAACAAGGTTGTTGCACAGCTTAGATCGCATGTTTTTAATAAGCGCGAATTGAATAAAGAGACGAAGCTGATGATTCATGGGTCAATCTTCAGACCAACTATCACGTATGGAAGCGAGAGCTGGGTCGATTCGAACAATTTAATTCATAATTTAGAAGTGGCTGATATGAAAGTATTGCGTATGATTTCGGGTGTATCGCGTGGGGACCAATGGGAGAACAGAATTAGGAATGAGAAAATACGTGAGGATTTGAATGTGGATTCGATAGATGAAGTAGCAAGAAAGTCAAGATTGAGATGGTTTGGGCATGTACAACGTATGAATGAGTGTCGTTTGCCAAAGTTAATTTTGAATGCTGAAGTGAATGCGCCGAGAGGGAGAGGCAGACCACGTAGACGATATTTAGATTCGGTGAAGAATGATCTGAATGAAAAAAGGTATGACTGGAATAGGGAAACTCAAGACCTGGCTCTCGACAGAGCATGCTGAAGAAGAATTGTTAGAGGGCTACCATTACTAGACAGACCAGACGCTGGAGGGCATTAATGGTCTATAAATGATTGTTGTTGTTGTTGTTGTTTAATTGACAACAGTTCTAAATACTAACCTTCCCAACCTTGCATCAATAATTCTAAAGTCAATTGAATGCAAAGAGGTGTAAAAATTCAAATGTTTCGGGACTTCGAGGCAGTTAGAAAGCATCCCAGTTAATATTCGAATATGATATATTTTATCTATTTATAAAACTGGAAATTCGTCGTTTAGAGTTCTCCCAGATTAATTATTAATTTGTTCATCGTGTCGTACAGCTGTACCGTTATTAATTTTAAATCATCTTTTTATGTGAATTTAAATAGACACACATTTTCTATTGATTTTAAGCTTTTTGATTCAAAAAATTACACAACTAATGAAAAACTTAAGTCACTATTAAATTCGGATGTTATTTACATAATAATGTTAATAACAAAGTTAATAATACGCATAGCACTAATTGCGAGTTGGTGTAGTTTTTTTTTAATCAAATTTTTCATCTCAAAAGTGAAAAAATCTAACCTCATTGGATCGACGATCAAAATTAGAAAGAGGAGCGAAATGAATGGAGTTTTAGAAAAGAAAATTGAAAAATTTTCATTTTTTCCGTTGTTTTAAAAATCGATACTATATTCTTGCTGATTATTTTCACATTGTGGGTGGCATATGTGAATTTATGTAATCGGTACAATTTTGGATAGTAAATGTTTGTGTTTTGACACAGACATTCACTATCCAAAGTTTAAATTATGTGTATATAGAGTGTTTTTTCCGCAACATCCGTTTAAATTTTAATGCAGTATGGTTCAGAATTTCGAGTTTTGAAACCATAAATTTTGGTTCAAGAAGTAATTCTTACTGATTATCGAAGTTCAATTCTGTTTCCAATGGTTCTTCAATCCATTATGTTAATAATTTTGGAATAATTTCCATTATCAAATGTTAAAAATATTCGTATTGAAATTGGTCGAAAATATTTCCAGACGCCTAAGTTAGTTCTGTTATAGAAAAAATATATTGTAAAACTGAAAGACGATGTAATATTAAACAAGGGAGATTTTTTCTGATTTTCTCAAAAAATTGTTTGTAATCGCAAAATGAAATAGTATTAGCAGAATCAGTTAAAGTTCCTAAAATTTGTTGAAATGTTCAAATCCTGTATTTCAGTTGGCAAAAGTGATTTTACTGAGATGATCATAGTGCGATCAATATTACAATTTAAAAGATTTTCTATGTGAAAATTCACTTTACAACTTACATCATTCATGAATACAAACCTTGTTTGCCTCAACATTGGGCGCTCCAAAATCGATAAACTTCTTCAAAATTCATGCGATTTTCTTTTCTTGTTTCATGAAATTCAAGAAGAATAATTACATTGTTCGTTGAAGTTTTCTATGTTTATTCCTTAAAAAACCAATAAACAAACGTTTAACCATGAAATCCATTAAATAAACAACAATGATATCCGTTAAAACATCTTGATGGTTCAAAAATAAATAATATAAAATATATTCACACAGCATGATTATAAAACTAAACGAATAAATATCTATATCAAAAATGTTTAAATTCCTTTGCAAACGTCCAGGCATTGTTTGCGTGTTGTGAAATTGTTGCCATTCCCATCACATCCACCGAATTTAAATTCTTTGCAGTCCTTTGTCAATGGATCGTATGACCATCGTGGGATTAATGCTCGGCAAACACCTTTTACAAATACCGGCAATATACATCGTTCACTGGGTCTCATGTCTTTCAATTCGTTGCTGGTCGCCGCCGCTGATGATGATTGCATATCAGCTCCAATTGAATCGATCAATTCAGCCATGCGTAGCAATAATTGTTTCTCATCGTTGTCAATAATTTCTTCATAAATGTCTAATGGTTTTGCATCACATTTATTTGTCAATGCAAAAATATAAATTAATGTGGCTCCGACAAATAGCAAAACATGCACTTTTGATGCTTGCATCATGTTGCAAAAATGAATCAGGAAACACACAAACACACACGAATCAAATTCACTTTTAAATAAAAGAAAATCAAAATGCTTTGAAAACTCTTTACTAAACGTACTTTGAAATTGATTTTACGTGATTAGTCACAATATAAGCTCAGTTACACACAAATTCAATGTTTAACATGAACTAACTGAATGATGAACGTTCGATTAGGTTTTTATATATTGCTCTTGAGTTGGGTACGCAAACGCGTAAACAATCGCAACTCATAAAATCTCAAGCCAATGACAGCAATGACGATGACTTCATCATTTATTGCGAGCACAAAATACGCAACAACAAAAACAAATAGTGGGCAAGCTAAATAGTGAACATATGTACACTCAGGAAAATCAATTCAATGTTAAAATGTGTTTTTTTTCTTCTTCTTCGTCTCGGTTTTGTTTTTTTTTTCATGCATGTGTTTTTGAAAGTGCTGCGAAAGTAATGACATCTGAATGATGTGTTTGAATTGAGAGAGTAGGAAATGCAAGAAAAAAAGATAAAGAAATTCAAATCAACAACAACCAAAACAAAACACTATGTTTGAACAGACGCGATGAATGAATGAGAATCGCATTAGATGGGAGAGAATGCCATTGAATAACAATGAAGAAGTGAATAGCCGGTGAAATTGTGCTCCCAGAAGCTACTACTAGTTTTGGGGCGCATTTCAAATACGTGCATTCAAACATGCGATCACACACAATCATCACGTTCGAAAATCACAAATAATATCGTCATAATGATTGATTTGTTGTGTGTTTTCTTCTTCTTTTTCTCTTTCGTTCGTTTCTTTTCTCGCTTCGCATATTAGCCACGATGAATTGCGCGGTCTCTCACCTTGTATGATCACTGCAATTTACGAGTCGAATACTTGGAATTGCTTTTACTTTTTTATTTTTTGTTTGTTTAAGTTTTCTGCAAATATAATTAAAGTCTGTACAAGCGAAATTTCTTGAAGATTATTGTGCCAACATTGTACAAATCATTGAGCTTGATACGTCATTGATGCAAATTGCGCTCTAAATGCATTGTATATACATATTTATTTAGGAACATTACTCGTTTTATTTACCAAATGGCTTTCCCATTTCTGTTGACCAAGCCAATTGTAATTTTTTACATTTTGGGAAAATACATCGAAATGTTAAACAAATAATTATTCATTTTCGCTTGCGTAATTGCGCCAATATGAGTAGTGTATGAATGCCGTTTTCGTCCAACTATAGGTCGAGAGGGGGGTTTTTGTTGGAACAAATTTGTATGAAAAAATCTGCGGGGAGTGGGGGAAATCATTCATGTGATGCGCATGTGCAAAGAGGAAAAGTGGAAAAATGTTGACATGCGTGATATGAACAAAATTAATTTTCCCACCACTCTCGATCTATAGTTGAACGAAAACGACAATTATTTTGTCAAAAAAATAAAAAAAATAACGAGAGAAGAAATCGTCTAAAAACAAAAAGAATAGACGCCCAAACAAAACGATCGACATATTTTTACAACAACAGCTGCACTATTCAAGATCAATATTTTTTAATTTAACAATTCTGCTACTATTCACTCACTTGTGCGTACTCATTCTCTATCCCCCTCTCATACATACACCACATTTACACATAAAATAGTAGTGGCAATAAATAAATATATTGCGCGTAAATATCAGGTGGTCGGTGATTCTCTCGATAAATTTAAAGTTTTATCTAAAAAATTTCAATATTCATCTGCAAATCACTGAATTTCATTAATTCCTCATCGAAAACTCTGAAATTTTATTAATAATTTCCAAGTTTTCAATCAAAAATCCAAAATTTTGAATCAAATTTCATCAAATAGCAGATTCTAAAATCAAATTCTTGAACATTTTTTATTTGATTTCATGATTTTCCTAAAGGAAAGAATTTAGTTCAGGGAATTATGATTTAATCCACGAACCTTTTTATGAAATTTTTCCGTAGAATTTTCAATCATTTTTACGATTTTTTGAATAAATTCATGAATTGTGTAATGAAAACGAAAGTAGAGACAGCGGTGACAATTCGCTACCATTGCGTTTTTTCTTTGGTTTTCACATATTCTCTCTACTCTAGACACATTTTTTTCTTCGCATTTATTTTATTCAAAATAATTTAGTTTTGATCGCTGATAATTAAAAACAAAATGTAATTAGATAAAATCTTTTTCTTCAGAATTTAAATAAATTTCATTTGAAAATCCATAAGATTGTTTGTTCAATTTCATGTAATTATACATAAAACTTACAATTTTAATGGTTTGTTCATATGTTTCTTGATTCTTATATTATTGATGATTTTTTTTTTTTTCAGGTGATAGGAAAAATTTATTTAAACACACGAACGCTTATTTTTTGTTGTTGAATATGTCAACAATGGGGGTCACATGCTCCATAAGAAATGTGCATGCAAATTTGAAGAAAAGAGAGCAACGTTTTATGCTACTGAGGTAAAAAATTATGCAGTTGATTTCGTCTTAAACTCAAATAAATAACTTTATTTAAAATGGAACAATTGAACAGCTTAGTGGAAAAACGTTATGTAGAAAAGTTGCGGGGAAAAATGTTGTTATTCAATGTATTTGTTGTGGTTTTTTGTATACCAAATACACTGAATAACAACATTTTACCCCGCAACTTTTCTACATAACGTTTTTCCTCTAAGCTGTTCAATTGTATTGTTTATGCAATCACCTATACACGTTGTAGCAATAATTGTTGTGTTGGATGTTGATGCATCTGTTGACGGTGCACCCGTTGTCGTGGTGCTTAATGAGAAAAGCTATTTCTTAATGCAATTTTAGATTTATACATAAATTTTAGGTAATGCTAGAATTTTACACGTTCACCATTTTCTAAACATATCTTTTATCATTATTTTGCATACATACACATCATGAAAGAAAAAAGATTATATACAAGTTTTTTTTAAACATATTTCAAATATAAAAGAAAGAAAACAATTTTGAACGAATAATGACGAAAAGTATAATTCAAATCATTTTTTTCTATTCATATTATTCAATGTAAAATCTTTGATATACAGTTTGTATTTTTTTTCATTAACCATTTCAACATGAAATATATTAAAGTTAACTAACAACTCTTCGCAAACATCTGTTTTTTTATTCTTCTAATTAATGTGTACAAAAAATATGATTTTAGTAACACCCTATCCTAACAGCTGTTATCGTGCGATATTTTCACGCGATTTTTTATCATTTCAGTTTTAGTCCGCTCAATACTCATTGCACAATGATACAAATTATAACGAATTTCCACCAAAAAACTGATAGAAAAAAAGAAAAAATAAATATTCGTGTAAAATCGTGATATAAAAAAGCCTCTCGCGTAATGTTTTGTTCTCAAAAAATAATTAATATGGATTTTGCTCGCGATTTTTTTTAAAGAAACGAATGAATTTTCTTAATCATACTCATGACATTTTCTCTGTTTTTTTTTTTTATTTTTGTTTAAGTGCGTATGTAGTATTAATGTTATGATGATGCGATTTTATTTGAATATCGCTTATAAATCACGTTTTCTATTCAAACTTTTACTCTTTTGCTAATCGTTTTTCTTTTGCATTTCGCATAAAAAACAGCCTGATTCTATGTTCAACCATTGATTCAAAACGTTCTTTGAGAGTAGGTTTTTTGGGCTTATTCTTTTTGATCCATTCATCAGTTTCTTTATTCATCTTGTTCATAGCTTCACGGAAGGCAGGCTTAGGCATTGCATCCGGCAACATTGGCTCATGAAGCCAATCATTATTGGCTGATACAGTTGGCAAGGGAATTTTCGGAATGGACCTTAATCTGATGCGTTCAGCAACCTTGGCTGGAATTCCTTGATATTCTGTTCGATTGAATAAAAGAAAAAGAAATCATTTCGAATCAATCAAAATAATCTGCTAATAAAAATCGCAGTGAGGCATTTAATGAATACAAACTTGGTTGAAGCAATGAATCTAGGTCTTCGAATAGTGGCGATTTTTGAACTTTTTCCAGGAGAGTTTTCATGTCGGCATAGGTGAAATTTCCGTCGAATATTTCTGGCGAGCCATCGACAAGTAATGACATCATCACTTCTCTTGTACTTTTGACCCAAGGTCGTAAGTGTTCCGGGATAAACTTGGCTTTACTGGAAATTGAAGAATTTATAAAATTTAAACTGTGTTTTAAATTTTTCACGTGAAAAAGCAGTTTTTGTCAAAGTGATTTTCTTACAACAAATCCAAGAGATGGAAATCATTTTCTTCAAGTTTACCAATGTGGCATTCGTTGTATGTTTTTACATGTGAAGAGCTTTGATTTCAAGACATTGACGCCACCTATACGATTTAACAATGTACGCTGACTATACCAACGGAAATGGCAAAAAGATACGATTTGACGTTTGCAATCTGTAATGGTGTATGTGCAATTCAGTTTATATGTGTTAGAGATCGCTCGCAATTTAACGCCGAACGACTTATGCCTTTGTAAATTAATCAATCGTTGATGTACTTGCCCACGGCTTAAAAATCCACTGTGTCGACTTTCACAATTTAGTTTGATATTCATTTAAATTCATACCGTACTCGTAGAGATGGCGTAAGTTGCTTTCGGATTGATTCATCCTTTAACCGGCCCAAAATGAATACAAAAACAATCTCTTGACGGAATTTTAATATCTCAGCTTGGTCAAGTATTTCATCATAATTGATATTGTTTTCTTCTTCCATTTTGATGAGAGAACTGCAAAACGCAAACTTGTGTTAATTGTGTGAATAAAATGAATAGAAATTGAAAAAACTATACCGTGATTTTTCAATAAAAAATTATTTCAATTGCTTTGTTTCAACTTTGTGACGAAGTTTTTTTTTCCGTAGACGTCCATTTAGTAGAACAAAAATGAACTAGATGGCGTTATATGCGAGGTTAAGGACGTATTAAATCTTCAATTTCTCTAATTTTTCCCCAAATTCTTGTAATTTCTTCTCCACAAGGGTTGTCGTCGTCAAACGGATGCGACTCTACACTATCATATTCCAAAATAGAAATTACTGCATCTGCTTGTTCTTTATAAGTTTGCATAGTCTATAGCAGTTCTGCAAAACACACACTCGTATTCAATGTTAATGTTAACCTGCAATTTGGCTAAGTAAAAGTTTGCAATGCAAAGAAAACAAATGGATTGTCGACAAGTGCCACACGCGATAAACGAAACTGATGGTTTATCTTCCACATAAATAAAAAAATTTTCCATAAAAAAAAATCAAATGAGAAAAAAGTTTCTAAATAATACAATAAATCTTATTGGATGGCAATGAGTGCGGCAAAATTAAAACGGATAAATACTAATATTAATCATAAGAAGAAAATTTGTTTTTTCTCCTATTTAAAAGAAAAACTCATTGATGAACAAGTGCACAAAAAAAAAATTTCACAGCTATGATATTCTTCCTCAACTATTTAAATGGACAAATTTTATCAATTTAGAATTTGAAAAAAAAAAGAACGGAAAAAACACAAATAGAAATGTCAAATAAAAAAAACATCTTTAGTGTATGTGCCTAGTTGTCACGGATTTTCAAAATTCGACTTGGATTCCAAAACTTCCATGGAATTTTATGAAAAAATGTATACAATTCCACACGGGGACTTCTGTATGAAATTCAATATTGGAAGTTGTGGTATCCAGGTCAAATCCTGAGAATCCGTGGATCAGCCAAAATTCCACCGGATTTGTACTTTCGGCCATTAATAAGCTTTTTAATAAACTAAAGTTTTTTTTTTCATTTTTCCTATCGAATAAGCGAGAAAATTCGATTGAAATTTTTTTTCGATATGGAGTTTTGTAAGCAAACACTCGAACATGTCCAAACGTTCGAACAAGTTTTCGCACATCCGAACGAACACTTCGAACATTCGTTATTTTTCGGACGAACGAACGAACAAAAACTTCGAACAAATTGTGTTCGTTGACATATGGGCACATACAACATGTGTTTAGATTTTGGAATGTAAAATACATCTTTCAAAATCATTTGCCCTTAATTGATATGTTGTAAAAAAGAAAATGAATAAAAAAAGATTTTTCTTTTGTATTTATTTTAATTATTTTCTTCATGCTGAAATTATATATTTTTCATTTGTGTTTCTGCTGAAAATCTCTGGATTGGTTCCAGCATAAATCTTTTCATGCATCCTGAATTTCAGTGGTATACAACTTTAAAATAGAATCAAACTTGTACACGAGATATTTATCTTTTTGAAATAAAATGTTTTTTCTAAACATCACATTTTGAATGCATAAAAATGTGTACTGAAGTCTAGATAGCTCGTATCATTCTTATTTCGTAATTGCAGCTTTAAGTCATTTTGTTCCCATGCCTTGTGCAAAGTGATGCAGTTTTCTAATCGTTAAATTGTTCATATCGTTTGACTTCTTCGATGCGCTCCTGTAGAGATGTTTCGCCACGATATAATTGAAGTGATTTTTTGATCGCACACAATTGACCGTCTTCTTTGCTTCGCACTTTGAACACTTCACCAAAAGATCCTTCACCGATCGACTATCTCAAAACACTGTTCAAAATATGATTCGGGCACATTTGGACGATACACTGAGCTTGCTAATGACGATTCACTTGATACTGAATTGCTGGCATTGTTGGTTTGCCGGAATGAAATTGCATGCGGAATTGAATGATTTAGACTTCGATTGTAAATTGAATCATTTTGTTTTTGAGTGAGTTTTGGTGGTCGTTTTCGTATACGAAGTCCTTCGTTCTGTGTTCTCTGATAATAAAATTGAAATATGAATGTTAGATAATTTGTTTGGCTTAAACATATTAAAATCATTTCCATTTGTCATTAACCTGTTTAAATGCTTTCTGATTTACATATTCAAGATCAGGTAGCGGTAGCACAATTTTCGTTGACGTTTTTATATTTTCAACTTTGTTCATTTATTTGATAAAAGTATTTACAGAAATTTTAAGTTTTTTTTTTGTTTTGCTTACATTGATTTAAACATAAATTTACATTGTGTTTTGAGATTAGGTTTTCGGTTTTTGTTCAAATTATGATATTAGATCAGTTTTTAAATTTTATTACAATTTGGTTCACATTCCAAGTATTTGGCTAAATCAAATGTTGAAAGACTTTTTTTATTCAATATTCACATGAATGCATTTCACACTAACAAATATTCAACCGAAATGGTTGACACACCAATTGTCGACATTATAACTTACAATGAAATAATAAATAACAAAATGATAAACGCAATAGATGCAGTTGTACAACTGTTTTTTTCTTTCTTTTTCACAATTTGTAAATGTCAATCGCGTCACTTTCATATTTGCATTTACTGTTCAATATAATGACATTTTAACGATAATTTTTGAATTTGTTCATGTTTAATGCGTTGTAGATAGATGTTTGTGCTTAAAAATGTTATCGGCCCTGACATTTACTTAAGTAGTACCAGTTGTCGTTTGTACCGATGATATGCACGAATGTGGTTGTGTACCTTAGGTCTAACAATGTGACATATATAAATCCCAATGGGAAAAACTATTGAGAAATAAAGACGAAACCTAATATAACGTTTTAAGCTGAAAACAGCAATATGAGTCTAAGGTGTTGCAGCTCTTTACTGACAAGGCTTCGATGCCTTCCACAGATTGGAAATTGTTATTATAGTTCACAGCACATTTTTCGCTACAATCGACAACAAAATACAACGGCAAACTCATTGAATTTAAGGCATTTTTGCAATCCTGCGTCAAAAGGTGAGGTTAGAGTTAGTTATGTTTTAGGGTAAATTATGTATTTCATTTGATATTTCCAATAATATTGTGTGATGACAATTGTTATTAATTTCATCATTTTCACTTGCATAGGTTCAGGAAACGAAATTATAAGAAACCAATGCAAATTCTTACAACATTGTTCCCACAAACATCGCCTACTTTGAACGCAGAGCCCGAAGTACACGAAAAAAATAAACATTTTCGATTTTTTTTTTCTTGTGTGTTGATTTTAGGTTTTATGTGTTTGGTGCAACGACAGTAGTAGCCGCAGTGTGGACAGTTATCGATTTGGGTGGTCCTGATAGAGATTCTGATGGTCGAATAATCGAAGATGAGTAGTAGTGCACTATATAAAATACTAGCATTGACCGAGAACGACAATTTGCATACTGCATTGAAAAGTTCTCTATGTGAAACTGTGGCATTTTCAGTTTGTGCGTCACTTGCAACTCACGTATCGCATGGAACCAGCTGAAAGCCATATGGCGTTTGGAGCTTAGATGACTATCAATATGTACCTTTTATATGGGGCAGTGCTCAATTAGCTGTCAATGCACAATTTGAACCGCATCATTTTCTTGAGTTAAACGTCATTGAACGCTACAAGAATGATTATTATTTTATCGGTGTATGGTTCTTAATCAGAAATTTTGATTATTTATTAGCAAATTTTTGTTCGTTTTGAAAATTTCAAAGGTAAAAACAGGCAGTTTTGCTGAACATTCAAATCAACTGTGCAGCATTAGCAGTAGCGTTGACAGCTAGATCAAAATTAATTCGGGGCTTGTGAAAAAGTATCAAAAAGAGGTAATGCATTTTGGTTAAAATGATTCATTTGATCTAGGTTAAGTGTAATGTTTGCATTGGAATAAAATTCAACAAATACTCAGACACTCACAGAAAAGTGCTACGACAAAATAAATTCGTACGGAAGAATTCTTCGCTAGATATTCGTCCATAACAGCCACTGTTCATGAATTGCAACGATGCGAAACCGTCTTTTTTGTCGTCAAAATATAAACGAATATATGAAGATGCGATTTTCTCGTAAAATTCTCCCGTACGACTATTTTGACGTAGCGCGTTTCAATGAGCATCTTGTTAATATTTTTAAAGATTCTTTGGTTTTAATTGCAGATACTTGCCAAATTCTCTGTGATTCAACACGTGCTCTTTGGTTCGATATTAGAATTTAGGAAGATTGCACTGGGCACAATTCTTCCGACAGTTAGATTGGGCATGTTGCCACCACGTCGTGCACCAACCGATTCAGCCCATTCAATGCCACCAACAACATGAAAATGCTTCTGGAGCAGCACACATATTTTATTCCAGAGATACCAACTATCTTGTGGAAGAATGATGTATAGTTTTAATTTGAATTTTGATTTTGTTCGAGATAAAACATAATGTCATCAAAATAAATTACACATTTTGCATAAGTTTCATTCATCGTTCATTATTATGTTGACTCAATTTGCAGGTTCATCTTTATATCACAAGATTTGGTTGAGGTAAATGAATTCAAATTCAAAAGTCTGAACAAATTTATTTAATATTATGTTTGACAGGGTGGTTGATATCCAACATGTCATGGTTTGTGGCGTTTTTGGGCACCACCAGAAGAACGATCACGATTAGCAATAATACCATTATCTGCAGTTTTGGTGCATTATATCTGTTGGCAAGCGCTATTTTATTTCTATTCGTTTTGTGCCATTATTTGGTTGATCGGTTGTAGATCTTTACATCAGCACCAGTTTACGCTATTATTGTAATAATAATTAAATATCGATTTCATTATTTAATGAAAAATGATGATATAATTGGTGAATTTCTACCACATTTTTTAATGGTATTGGTAGTACCTCTGGGTGGATTTCTGGCCGATTACATCCTTAAATCTGGTAAATTTTCAACGACAAATATTAGGCAAGTGGTCTTTTGAATCCTGATATTTATTATTGTTGATCATGTCAACATTAGTGTCTAGTGTTTATATTGGAACGATGATGTATTTTTCGAAATATTGATTTGGAGTTTAGAAAACTATTTACTTAAGGCGGACTTGGTGTTGAAGGTTATTTCTTCCTAATACTTACTTATGCACAAGCAATGGCAAGTGGAAAACAATTAATCGATATATTAAAATACATTTTGATACAATATAAATATATACACGAAATAAGGTTAAAGTCACTCAAATTTTTGGAAAAAACATGAAAAATTGAAATTTCGTTATTTCTTCATAAATTTTATTTGTAAATATTTAAAAATATATTTTAGATAAAAGTTTGGTGAAATATTTTGATTTAATTGATTTTTTCAAGTTTTTTTGTTTTTTTGCTTTTTGCAAGTGCGAAATAAGGTTAAAGTCACTTGAAGTTTTTAACGTTAAATCACATTTTAAGAAAAAAAATGAATTAATATTTTGTGTGTTTGCCTTTGGCATCATAATGCGAGAATACGGCGAGGTAGACTGTTATATAGCGATTTGATTTTAGCCTGGGGGATGTTTTGCCAAGCGACTACGATAACTTCAGTCAATTCGTTTTTCTTGTTGTATTGCCTGCCATTTTTGTATACTTGACGAGCCAAAATGCCCCATACATTCTCGATTATGTTCATATCTGGAGATTTTGCCGGCCAATTGTTGAAAAGGAATATTCCGTGTTCCTGGAAAAAGGTTAGAGTTGACTTGGCCACATGAATTGGCGCATTGTCCTGCTGAAATTGCCAGCCCACACCAGCACATTCATAGCCATATGATGGGAAATAAGGACGAATCATCTGCTCGTACATACCGCATTCATTCTGGTCGATATGAACGACAATGGAATATTTTTGAGGTAGCCAATGGTGCCACAAATCATGACCGATCCACCGCCAGATTGACGTGAATTGAAAATCTTTTTTTCGGTGCGTAAATCATGCCAATTATACGCAAATCCATCTGGACCGTCCAAATTGCACTTTTTTTCGTCAGAAAAAATTATTTTTTTTCTTTGAGCTTGCCAGCGTAGGTGGTCCAATGCGAATTTCTTGCGGCCCTCAATATTGGCTTTGGACAACATTGGTTTGCGCTTCATTTTCTTGTATTTAAAGTGTTTTGAACCACTTAAAATTTGTTGAATACGTCGAACACTAACTGGCAAATCATTTTCACTTGATAATTGACGAGCGAACTTGAAACTGTTGCCAGAACTTCAAATTAATCAGCGTTTTTCGGCACTTGTGATCGTCGATGGCCGGCCGGACACGTAATTTTTTCCATAATTCTCGCGATTTTTGATGAAATTATTCACCGCAACTTTAGAACGGCCGATTTCCTTTGCTATCTCTCGGTTTGATAACTTACTATAATCTTTTAGTGTGGAAATTTTGGCTATTTCGGCCTTTGTCGATGGCTTGCCCTTACCCATTGTTGTTTGATCAAATTTGGAATGACAACGGCGCCATATCATTGTGAAATTGCACAAATAGACTCGTAAAGGTGCATAACGGTACATTCGGACAAAAACAAATGACCGAAGTGTCAATAAAATCGATCTAAATTAAATATTTGGCTAATTTTTCTTCTAAGATATATCACGGTCGAGTTATTAAGAAATTCACTGCCATTTACGACATTTATACGAGTACGGTATGAGCTTGGCTAAATATCAAATGATATTGTGAAAGCACACGTTTTGAACTTTCATGGATGGGCTTTCATACTCAATCATAGGTTCTGACCAGGGGTCCAAGGGGTCGGAATACCCCCTCCTGAGACGGTCGTTTTGAAATTACCCCTCGTGATTTTCTTACGATTTCAAAATTTGTTGACCTTTTTTTTTTTTTTTGCTCTTACGATTTCAAAATTAGAAAGATTATAAAGATTCTTTTCATTTTCGAATACAAAGTCGACTCACAATTTATTATTAGTTATTATTTAATTTCATTATTATTACAACATCAAATATCAAAACTATTAAATAAATGATAGTTTTGGTAAAAGTTTCTTCATTGTATCCACTTCATCACTTAATGTTACTACTTTTACTCGACGTCCTTTAGGATCATCTGTTCGATAATGATGTTCCTTTATAAATTCGTTTGCATATTTCGCAGCCGAGAATTTTTCTAAATCATCAACAGTATTTATCCTGATACGCATTATTTGATCCATGTGCTGCGACGTTAATTGTGTAGCTGAGGATATTCGTGGTAATATGAATTCCGAAAAAAAAGGTCAACAAATTTTGAAAAGATGAAATTACCCCCAACGATTTTCTGAGAAATTGGGAATTACCCCTCCCTTAAAATCCCAGCTCCAGAACCTATGTACTCAATCTATTTACAAAGTTTTTTAACTCGTATGGGTGGCATCAATGTAATGAAATGAAAGCTCTTCAATAGAACAACATACATAGAACTCGACTCTGGATACATTTAAAATGATTATTTTTTAATTTTATGAAGAAATAACGAAAAAAAAAAAATTTCAATTTTTCATGTTTTTTCCAAATTTGTGGGTGAGTTTAAACTTATTTCGTGCACCGTATGTGTATATACTGGTGGAACAAATGTTTCATTTAGATATTGCACTAAAGTACGCTAGCATTTTTATGAGCCTGTCAAATTGCATTGGAATATCAGCTTTTAATTGGATGCTATTAATGACGAAATATTTGACTCATTCGGTAATTTAAACCAAATTCATTTTCCATTTTTAAATATACTTGTTGCATCAAACAAAATTCAACTCATCAACCACTCAATGAAATTTAAATAATAAAGTGGGACAATTTTCGGGATATTTTGGGACATATTTAAACATTAGTCCCAAAGACTCCAAATGTCACAGATTTCACTTTTGGGACATTTTCGGAACATTTGTCCCAAATATTCCAAATGTAATAATTTTCATTTTTGGAACACTCCCAAATATTCCGAATGTCAAAAATTTCACTTTTGGGACATTTTTGAGACAGTTTACTAAGCGGTTTAAAATTGAAGGTACTTTTTGAATGAAAACACATTTTTTTGGCAAAATTCTATTTTTTTCTTCAATATCTCCTTTCAGCTCGATACACCGAGTCTAAGGATTTTCTAACTTTTTTATGCCTTCCAAATAATACTATTTGTCGAGCTGGTGAAAATAGCTATCAGTTTCCCATTCGACCTCTTCATTTGATACAAAACGCTTACCAGACAGCCATCTTTTGAGGTTCGGAAACAGGTAATAGTCGCTAGGGGTTAGATCTGGAGAATACGGTGGGTGGGAAAGCGATTCATACCCCAGTTCATGTTTTTTGCCTCTGCAATGTTTGATGTGTGAGATGGTGCATTGTCGTCATCAAAAATGATTTTTTTTTTCTTCAAATGGGGGCTTCCCCTACCCATCCTGACAAATTTCTGCAAACGTATTGAAAATTGCACTATAATTTAGTGATAATTTGTGACGCGATTTGTTTTGCACAATATCAAACTTACTTTGACCTCAGATTCTTCTCCACTTCTGGGACATTTTTGAGGCAGTTTATGACAATCGTCCCAAAAATTCCGATATTCACAAACTCCACTTCTGGGACATTTTTGAGGCATTTCAAGCATTGGTTCAAAAGTATTTGATAAAGCTTACTAGTAAACCACTCGAAGTGACGGAAAAATTTGAAAATTTCAAACATACAATCGTGTTGGAAATGGGGAAAAAATAATTTGGGCAAAATTTGGGGGGCTGAATCTGGGAGATTTGGGGGCCAGGCGCCTATAAAAGGCGAAAAATCGGGTTTTCATCAAATTCTAACTTCTAAACAATAGGGAACTTCTCTTCGGTGTCTTCGGCAAAGTTGTAGATATTATCGAGAAATTTTTCTGAACACACAACCCCCAAAAATTATTGATTGAGAACGATATTTGTTGATCACAAATTCATCCAATGGCATATTTGTCAATCACAAATTGGGCACTAAATTATAGTGCGGAGATTTTTGAGTTTAGTGTCAGATTTTGAAGAGGGCCTTTTCATAATTTCTAACGAAAACCACATTTCTGTTCTGATCTACTAATGGCTTTCTGGTTGGAGATGTTACGGATTTGAAAGCATATTTACAAATCACAAATTAATCACTAAATTTCTGTATCATTAGTTTTTCAATGAAGAGCCCAATAAATATTTTCGCCAATAGCCTTTTGAGTAATAGGCTTAAAACGATTTTACCACCTGAGGTCAAAATAAGTTTGGTATTGTGCAAAACAAATCGCGTCACAAATTATCACTAATTAATCACTAAATTATAGTGCAATTTTCAATATGTTTGCAGAAATTTGTCAGGCTGGGTAGGGGGAGCCTCAAATGGGGCCGTTTCGTTTTGATTTCATCTTCCAATCGACCCAATAACACTGCATAATATGCTCCTGTTATCGTTTTACCCTTTTCAAGGTAATCGATGAAGATTATGCATGGTCACATATCTATGCAAAAACTCAGATGGATTCTTTTGAAACATGGCCAAATCGCTCATTGAAGTTCTCACAATAAAAATAAATTGTTTTGATTATGGAAAAACGTAAAACATGTTATTTTAAGATAAAATGTAGTGAATTCGTAACAGAAATTAGATACATTCGATGCGATGGATTTTCAGTGCGGAAAAGTTCATCTTCGATCTACACCCGTAAGACATCTTGTTTCGTTAAGATAATTTTCAAAAATAGCATTTCATACATTAATTATTAATTGGCGCTACAATGTTATGAACTTCCAAATTTATTCACATTTACGGTGTTTTAATAAAGTAAATATAAAGTACATTACTACGTGGCTTCATCACCCTGATCAACAGATGGCGTTGACTATCAGCATAAAGCTCTTTTCAAACAAAATGAGAAAATGTGTTTTTAGGGTGATTTTATTTTATTTACCGATTACGATACATTTACGCACAACATGTTGTTGTACACATTCACACATGAGAGGCTGCGAGGAAAAATGTTACACAGAAATGTTCCGTGGAAAAATGTTATTATTCAATGTATCGAATACACTGTATTCAACATACAAAAAACAACAACAAATACATTGAATAATAACATTTTTCCACGGAACTTTTCTGTGTAACATTTTTCCTCGCAGCCTCTCATATCATCGAAAATAATCACAAAATAACATATTCTCGCGGAATTCGCACAGGCGTATGACGATTTGTTCAACTTACATTATCATCATCATCATTAAAAATGTAATTATTGTGGTTTTTTCATGGGGATATTCAATAATATGAAATATGACTCTAAATCTTTTTTCGCAAATTAAAAATAAAGAAATATAAACACATTTTTAAAATAAAAAAATAAAATCTCAACAACAACAAATATTAGAAACATTTTTTCCATATTTAAAAAATGAATGGACACAAGAGCAAGTAATGTACATCAAAACTGTGCAACAAACTTTACTAATCATACTATGTCTACTGAAGTATACTATACTTATGGTAGTATATATGTTTAGTAAACTGTTTAATTGTTCATTACTATGCATAGCTTCCCCTTGGATTTGTTTTTAAATATTGGTGATAAAGTCAGTAAATCTTATTGTTACAAGTCTATGTAATGCCTTTTAAATTAAGTGTTTTTTGTTTTGAAATATCAGTATTAAATTATTCTTGTTGGCGATCAATGTTGTTCATTTTTATTTCGAAGAATTGCTTAATCGACATTTCCTGCTGATAATAATTATTTCTGTTCATAAAGAAAGAATTTATTCATATTTTATTCAACGCAATTTGTATATTCCAAGAAAAATTCACAAATTCACATTATACGCACAAAAAAAAATTGGATAGAAAACGATGTCTAATATACTCCACAGCAATAGGTGATCATTTTTTTGTTCCTAAAGCAAAGCTTTTTGTATTGTTTTTTTCCTCAAAATAGTCTCAGAATATTCTGTATTATCAAAAATTTTAAAAACATTCAATATATTTCCTTAAGCTTTACGAAAATAAAAATCAATTCACAAACAAACGGAATGAATTAAACTAAACATTTTATAACATAAAAAATTCAAAAGTGTTGCAATCGGGAAAAAATTCAAATATATCATTCAAATTAGGGAATAATTTCTCCACTTAACCTGCAACCGATTCAAAGAATAGACTAACAGCTTGACATAGCATTTTACTTGGCATCCCATTTGAGGCTTGGACTTGAATTTGCTTTATTTATGACAAAAGATGAAAGTTTCATGCGAATTCTCATTAGAGTAAAAACGAATAAATAATAAAAATTTAAAAAAATAAATGAAATATTGAATAATTATGTGTAAAATATTGATTGAAATTAATTTTTAGCACCTTTATGAAAATCAAACAGAAAAAAAAAATTAAAAAAAATAATAAATAATACAATATTGTTTGTAGACAAATCAAATTTCAAACCTCAAGTCTCAAAACGTCATGATTTTTTAACCAAGTCTCAATGGAAAAAATCAGAAATATGAATGGGGTGCCACATTGTTATTTTTTTCGAGCTTTGTTAGTCCCTTCTTTTTCATGTTGTAAAAAGTTAGCGAAGTTCTATTGTTGTTAGTCATAATTTGTTTCTGATTTGTAATTACAATCTTATTAATATCATTCTGAGCGTACGCTTGAGAATTCCAATGAGATTGGTATAATCAAACGTGCGCAAAAGCATAGCTAAGCAGCTCATCTATCGTAGGCAATGCCTATTAGGCAAGAATATCGACGTACAGCGACCGTCGTCTGTTTGCGTTCGCAAAGAAATAGTATTTTTCAAAGTCGCACACTTAATCAACGCGCACTCAGTTCAAAATACAAATCCATTGGGCACACAAACACACGGCGATCGCAGTATGTCGATATGCTTGCCTAATAGGCATTGCCTACGACAGACAGGTCATACTATTTTGGCCGCGTAAATTTTGGTCGCGCTGCAATTTCTCTGGGAATTTTGTTGCGACCAAAATTCGTTTTGCATTACGAATTTTGTTTGCAAAAAAATTGTGCGACCAAAATTCGTTTTTGTATGCGACCAAGATTCGCGCGACCAAAATCTAGGGGGATTTAACTCTCACGAATGCATACATTTTTATGAATTTTTCATACATTTTGCGAATGCGCTTATGGACATTTGCACGGTATTAGCGAATATTTACGAATTTATCAATTAGGCAAATGCATTTGTAAGCATTCGTGAGAGTTGAATCCCCCTAGACCAAAATAGGTTACTCCCAATAGACGTGCGGCTCAGCTATGCTTTTGCGCACGTTTGGGTATAATGGTGATTACGAAATCCAGGACGGTTTCCCGGTCTCAAAAAATTTAAAAGCAAAAAAAAGGTCATAGTTCTATCCTCAGGATACAAACCGAACCAATAAACCCGTTCGAACGACTGAGTAAATAGAAATAATTTCTTTGAAAAACTATAAGATCTGATTGTATATTTTTCAAAATTAAACAAATATTTCATTACTTTTTTTTCTCTCCATTTTCCAAGGAATTTAATTTCTCAGGAAATTATAAGTATTGTTTCAATGCATGAATTTCATACAAATGTTAAGAATTATTTATCTGAACAAACAAATGTTGGATAATTTTTCTGATATTGGGATTATCTGAGATTATTTAAGTGAATTTAGATTTTTCTGCCAATTTCAAGTAACTAACTCAGTTAAGCTTTTTTGGGGCTTAACATTTGATGAAATATGATTAAATTATATAATAATTTAATTTGAACTTACGCAATCTATTAAGTTAATCGATTGATGATAATATTAACATTGATTTAAATAAAATAGACCGAACGATGAAATTTTAAGAATACCAGATCGAAACGTCGACAAATGTTGCGGCCTTCGACAATTTTTCAACTTGAGTGCCCGTTACACGGTTGCAGTTATGGCTATGATGAGTTTTATTATAACCTTCGGTATGAAGTGTAATTTAGGCGCTGCGAAATCCTATTTTATTGCCGCAGATGAAGTAAGATTAATTTAAAATTTCTTAATGGAAAAGGGATTTGCATATTTCAAATATAATTTGTTGTGAATAATAATGTAAACGATAAATGACCGGAATTATTTATAATGTAAACCATTACAGCATAGTAAGACAGTACTGCATTGTGAATGATGCACAATATGTAAATTTCAAATATTTACTGTAACCATCCATCGACAGCAATTGTCAATTGCGCATAGAAACTAGCGCCCTCTGAGAAGTGTATTCTATGTTATTGTTGTTGTATTTTGACAATTGCTGTCGATGGATGACTGTAACATTTTATTTTTCTTTCTCTCCTAAATTAAATCTCAACCGATTAAGACGTAAGACTTCCAGTCTTTTATTTATTCAATGATAAAATGAAATCATCATTAATTAAAATAATATAATTCTTTGCATGCAAATGGAAATATAAAATTTATTAAAATTCAAACTGAAACTAAATGGACGACGAAGTTTGTGCGAGCAACGAATGGACGTACAAAGAAATTTTTCAATGAGCAAAATCGAACGGACATACATAATTTTCCTATAATATTTTTCAAGATTTTTTACAAGAATTTTCAAAAAATTTCGAAAAATTTCGAACAAAGTGTAAAAGGTTTTAAAAAAATGTGACGCAAGGTGTCAATGGACAAGGTGTTTGTCCGCCCGTTTTTCCATTCAGAGCTTTCGAAAACTTCGTTCTCCGTCCGTTTGACACCTTTAAATGAAACACAACTAATTTGCCATTTTAATTTTATACTAATTTGGAACCTTTTGACTATTTCTATATTTTAGCATGTTCTAAATTGGAGTTTTGCTACAGAGAGTGTAGTCGATTCGTCATTTTTCTGGGGTTTTTTAATTTCACAAATTCCAGGAGGTTTCATTGCATCTTTTATTCCTGCTAATCGTGTTTTTGGTGTAGCCAGTCTTGCGTCAGCTCTATTAAACTTGGCTGTACCATTTGCGATTAAATTCGATAGTATTTCGATTTTAGTCATTGTTCGCATGGTACAAGGTATGGTTGAGGTAAATAATAAAAAAAACAAGAACATTTGGTAAAATTAATTTTAAATATTGTATTAAAATATTTATTAACAGGGTGCTATGTATCCAGCATGTCATGGAATGTTTCGTTTTTGGGCACCGTCACAAGAACGAACACGATTTGCAACATTAATATTTTGCGGCTCGTTTGCAGGGATCCTAATTGGTGTGCCTCTGTCTGAAAGTTTGGCACAACATCTCGGTTGGCAAGCTCCATTCTATTTTTATTCAATTTGTGGCATTGTTTGGTTCGTTGGTTGGCTATGGCTAGTATTTGAACATCCAAGAATGCATCCAACAATCAAATTAGAAGAAATTGAATACATTGAAAAATCGCTTGGAAAAGATCACAAAATGATCACATTTTTATCCATTCCATTTAAAGCGATCATTAAATCAGCACCAGTTTACGCAATTATTCTTGCACAATTTTGTCATTCATGGTGTTTCTATTTGATAATATTATATCAATCAAAATTCATGAAAACTCAATTTAATTATGAAACTTCTCAGTCGGCACTATGCATTTATTATTTACTGATAGGGACATTGATAGTACCATTAAGTGGTTTTTTTGCTGATTACTTGTATAAATCTGGCACATTATCAATAACAAATGTTAGGTGAGTATTTATTGGAAGTTGAATGATGACACAAGAACCTAATAATTATGAAAAAATTCTGTAATTTTTTTCTAAACAATTTTGAATTTTTTTCAAAGAAAACTATTTACATGCGGTGGTTTTGGATTAGAAGCTATATTACTTATAATTGTGACTCAAGTAACAACCTCGGTAAGTGGTAAATATTTGTCTGAGTTACTAATCAAATTATTCTTCAACTGATATTTGAATTAATTCAATGATTTTACATTGTGCAACTCTTTCTTTCAGCTAAGTGCGATGCTTAGTTTTATTTGTATGGCATTCAGTTCTATTACAGTCTCCGGTTTCAATGTAAATCATTTGGATATTGCACCAAAATATGCTAGCATATTGATGGGCATTTCCAATGGTATTGGAACTTTTGCTGGTATTCTTTGTCCAATTTTAGTTGATTATCTAACCGCTGATGTAAGTTAATAGAATATTAATCGGAAATTGTAAGAAATTATTAAAAAAGTGTTAACTATTATAAATTCTGTTAAAAATAATTCCTCGTTATCATACATATCAAAGAAAAAGGAAAAAAAAAAAAATAATAATAAAAGTCCAAGAAAATAATTTCGATATAATCTGAATCAAGATAAAAAAATAAATCAATCCACTTGATCTGAATTCATTTTTAGGCATACGATCCGATTCAATGGAAGTTAGTGTTTTCATTTGCAGCCATACTGCATTTAATTGGCATTATATTTTATGCCGTTTTTGCATCCGGAAATTTACAACCATGGGCACACACACCCGAAAAAGGCGAAACTGTTTTGAGGCCATTAAAAAATGGTGATTAAACGGTTTAAAATTTTGCTGAAATAACAATGTATCATGAACGCAATAAAAAATATTGCTATTTTCGATTTGGAGAGAATATAGTCAATACCACAACATTGTTTGTTTTAACCAGCAAAAATAATTTATTTTCAAAAATAGAACGATTGAATTGCTCTTTATTTTATTTTTTTTTTCTCCATCCACTTTGAAGAAATATCGAACTTTTTACTATTGACAAAAAAAAAAAAAAAAAACGTTATTGTTTGATGACGCGTCAACTCTCAAAGCTCAAGTCTCAAAATGTCTTGAATTCTATATCAAACCTCAAGGCTCAAAATGTTATGAGTTTTCAATCAAGTCACAATGGACAAAAATCATAAATATAAATAGAGGTTGTCATTTTTCTAGAACTTTGTTAGTCCCTTTTTTTCATATAGGTCAATTTATAGTTTGTTTAAAAAACAAACATAATTCAAATATATATAAAGTGTCGATCGGAGCGATACTCATTTCTTGTTTAATTGATGCCATATTTTCCAACGGAACAATGATTTATATCATTTTGCACGATATTTTCGATAGCATTCAAATTACATGATAATATTTTGTATTTTATTGTGGTTTTCATTTTTACTTTAACTCCCCAAAAAAAAAAATAATTCAGTTAGACTTCACTAGGCGCATTTTGTACTTTTTACGGTAGAAACAGCAAAGCTACCCAAAATGTTTGTTTGCTGTAGCTCTATTTGCACAGTTTCGCAATATTGTGTAAACGCAAACAATGCGAATATTCCAATACACATATAAAGCAAACAATTCAATACTGTGAATCGATCTACCGAAAACGAACATTTTGGGTAGCTCTGCTGTTTCTACCGCAAAAAGGAGAATTTGCTCAAAAAGTAGAATTTTTCATTTGTTTGTATCCATTAAAAGTTTGCGATAAATCAACATTTTTTATATATGTACTCTATATAGCAAATCTTATATAAACTATATATATAAAATATTCTTTGGGGCAAGTTTGTACGCGATGCCAGGTCGAATGCCTGCATCGATTTTTTTTTTTTTTTTTTTTAAATTAAAGATAAAGTTCATGAGAGTGCTATAGAAAAAAAAAAAAATTAAAAAAATTACAATAGTGCGTGTACACAAGGATTTTAATTTCATTTTAACCAAAAATGCCGTTTTGTTGTTGTAATTTGTTCTCCACATTTCTTTTCGTGTTGTCCGCGTTGTAGTACATATACAAACATGCGGTAAAATGACATCGGACAACACCAATGAAATAATTTAATTTTTTTTTTCCATTTTTATGTTATTTTTCGTATGCCATTTCATAGATTTACATAAAAATGGAAAAAAAAAAAAAAAAATTCGAATTTTGTATGCAGACCAACGGCTTTCCGAGAGTTTCATATACGTTTCCCATGTAGATATGATGAGATAGTCAAATGCATCAATCTGACTACCTAACCATATCTACATGGGAAACGTATATGAAACTCTCGGAAAGCCGTTGGTCTGCACACAAAATTCGAAATTTTTTTTTTTTTTTTTTTTCATTTTTATGTAAATCTATGAAATGGCATACGATGGCATACGAAAAATAACATAAAAATGGAAAAAAAAAAATTTAATTATTTTTTTCGAATTTTGTGTGCAGACCAACGGCTTTCCGAGAGTTTCATATACGTTTCCCATGTAGATATGGTTAGGGAGTCAAATTGATGCATTTGACTATCTCATCATATCTACATGGGAAACGTATATGAAACTCTCGGAAAGCCGTTGGTCTGCACACAAAATTCGAAATTCTTTTTTTTTTCCATTTTTATGTAAATCTATGAAATGGCATACGAAAAATAACATAAAAATGAAAAAAAAAAATTTAATTAAAATTTAACAATTAAAATTAAAATTTAACATTAAAATTAAAATTGAATATTATGCACTAAATTTAAATTTCAATATTTAATAAAGATATTTTTGCAATTATGAAATTCATTAAAGTTTAAATTGTTTTTAAATGTGTTTTTCGCGTGGCGAAGCGAGCGGGGATTAGCTAGTCTTATATAAATTCGGTTTAAATTCAAAATGATGTGATTTACATTAACGTTTGTTAATGTAACTTGATTCTTTCATAAATTAATGATTAGTTTATTTCATTATAAATAGATTTATTTAGACAAAATATTTGCACACTGGTTTATTCATGGCTTTTCCCTAGGGTTTTCCAAAATTTTTAACGGCCTTAAAAACGTAAAAATGTATACTTATCATAGCGGAAGTGTGATTGTGTAACGAACAATTTGGCACATTCATATCTATACACAAAATATAATCTTGAAATAATTCACTGTAAATAAAAATTTATCAAAAATTTATCAAAACTAATTGAATAAACAACAACAAAATTGACAGTGTACAGCATGCTGTATAGTCTTTGTGATATAATTCATCATCATATAGCTATAGAAAACTATAGCTCTCAAAATGACGCTGAACGATGATAATTTTTTTTGTAGTTCTATTGTAGTTATTGACATGATGTGATGGCATTAGTTTTGTTCAAAATTTTGTTTCAAAAGGATGGTAAAAATGTTCACAAAATCTATTCATATATAATCCTAATAATTTTTATTAAAATATTCTTGAATTACTGTAATGGAATATTTGAGTTGATAATAAACAGTATTGTGCAAATATTTAAATGATTTTTCAATAAACAATAATTTTAAATTGATCAATATTTAGTTTATTTTGTTTCTAAACAAAAATAAGAAATTTCAAAATCGACAAATAATTTAGTGAACTAAATCTGATTCATCTAGTTCTCTAAAACAAAATAAAAGATTTTCAAGTAAAATGTCAGATTATTCTTATAATATTGGGTATGATATTTATGAATTAATATTTTAGTTAACATTTTTACAAAGATAAGGTCATAATAGTAATCACTGATATTTTATATTAAATATAATTTTATTAAAATGGATATGATTGGCATATTATTCACTTATGATCGGTATAAATATGTTCCGAATGACTTTTTTCTGAACGACAAATTTTGGGGGTGGAATAATTCATTTCCATGCAATATAATAATCAGACGTAATCATTTTAGGCAATCAAATGATGAATGTGATGATGTTCATTGTGACACGGACCCAATTTTTTCGTATGATAAAAACGAACGACCACCACTTAGGAACATCGATGAATATTTTCGTCCGAAGTTCTTCAATTTAAGTGCACGTTATACGGTTGCTTTCATGACTATGATGGGGTTTATTATAATAGTTGGCATGAAATGTAATGCAAGGCCGGCAGCTTTGGAACACACAGCATTAATACGAAATGGAGTATCGGTATGTTTCTGGCTTTACATTAGGGTGTAGTAAAACCCAAAAATTTTTTTTCCTGCCATCATAACCTATGCAGTAAAGGTATCTACGAATGTTCGAATTCGGTTCGGTTTCGTTTGTTCATTTGTACAAACGAATCGAAGCCGAACTTCAAAATCTTGAGTCGATCCAACCAAACCAAACCTAAGTTTTTGATAACGAACCGAACCGAACTCGAACAAGAAAATTTGAGTTCGAACGAATCCAAACCGAAACAAAATTTCTTTTAATGAACCGAAAAACTCGAAAATTCAATTCAACAATTATCTCGATAACTAGCTTGTGAAGTTCACAAATAGAATAAAAAAAAAAAACAAAAGAGAAAATCACAAAAACACTCTCTGTATAAATCCCATATAAAAAAAATCAGCTTGATAGGAAAAATTCAATTTTTGAATGTGTTTGAACGAATATGCCGGGAAATGTTTTTCTTTATGTTCAAAAGATATCGAACATCCTTCGATTGGGCAACACAATTTTTTGGAAAAATGTCATATCCCAAATCTCGTCCTAAAACGTATGTAAAAATTGTCCTGAAAAATCGTCCTAAATACCCTTAAAATAGACTTAATAATCGTCCTGAAAATATTCCAAAACATGTCCTACAAATATCCAAAATCAATCCTAAAATAATGCAAAAATCGTCGTTTATACTTCTAATTTTTAGTTTTATTGCAGCAAAATTTATTTTAATTTTGATTATAAATTTAGAAAATATTGAAAATTGAATGCTTTCTATAAATATTGTGAAAATAGTACAATTTCTATTAAAAGCTTTTGGATTTGAATGATTCATATAAAATAAAATTCAAAAGTAAATATGCAAAATGAAAAATAAAAAAAGGAGAATTTCGATTTCGTTTTAAATTACATGCCACTATTGTCTGGACAAAGTTAAACTCAAATCCAAGAACCTGATACGAATGTGCATATATTTCGATTTTTGATTTAGTATTCATTACTGAGTAAATGTATTAAATTTCTATACACAAGTCTATGCAGCACACATATTGTGTAGATTTTCATCTAAATTTTGACATTAAAATCAGGCATGAGGTTCGCTATATAAATTATATATATATATCAGTGCCGGATTTTAAGTTTCGGGGGCCCGGAGACAGACTTCCTATTGGAGGCCCTATTTTCCGTATTGCATTTTCATATTTTCAAATGTTCCGCCAAATATAAATCGTTCTCAGGAATCATTAAACGTACTTAGTAAATGCACTTATTTCTCATTCTCCTTACATTCTTATTTGACATTTCATTGTTTGTGCGAGGAAACAAATTATTATCTTTGATGTTCAATTGATACGATCAAAGTAGCTAAAGATTCAAAATGAGTGGAAGAAGTTATTTAAGTGGTGCCCAAAAACGTAAATTGGCACTTCTAAAACTATCAACTGGTACTAGATGGTCAGCCAAATATGATGCAATTGTAGCAGTTGATTTATCTTATGTTAATGTCATAAATTTATTAAAATCTTTATTGAACGAAGATCACTCACTAACACAAGCTAATAAGGCAACAGCTACGGGTCTCATCAACAAACTGTGTGCATTCGAAAATATATTTATGTTGAAAATTTGGCGAAAAATTTTAAGCCAGTTCAATAGAGTGAACAAAAAATTACAAATGAAAGAATTAAATCTTTCCGTTGCATCCAAATTGTATAAATCGTTGATATCGTTTTTGGAAAAATTTCATGAACAATTTGATGAAATACTAGGGGCTTACTACTCAAATGTATCATGCGAATCAATGCGCATCCAATACGAATCAAACGTATCATTGCGAATTATTGCGTATCATACATATATTGCGTGTCAGTGCTGTTTGTAATACATATCCCTGTGTATCTGATGCAAATCAATTCTATCTTAAACCGTAACAACTAAACAATGACGATCTTTTTTTCTTTTTACTCATTATTTTGAAGGCAATCAAATGTCAAAAATATTTTTTTTTCCAATACAATTTTCTCACTCATTTTTTTCTACAGTCAAATGAAAACATTTTCACCAAAATAAAAAAATTAAACAGTTTCAATTCAAAATAATAAATCTGAAATTTCTTCTCATTAATATTTCTTTTATTATTATTATTTTTTATTTCTTCTTTGAACTTTTCACATTGCAACTAATATTGCTGTTTAAAATAATAAATCAAATCTGAACAACACAGTTGCAAATAAAATTCAGATTTTGGATACAAGTAATTTATTTTCCCAATTCCCAACCATTAAGATATCTAAAATATATTTTATTTTCATAAATAAAAATTAAACATAAAAACAGATTTAAAAATATCGTTCAATTCTATGTAGCAGCAAAAATAGATAGATAGACAATACAATTATTGATTTCACACTGGTGGCGATTCAGAGAATATAACAAATACATGCATACAATGAAAACAAACAAATCGTCATTTCAAATACCACTCTGACTATGCATCTTCACTAAATTGCCACCAGTGTAAATCATAAATGTATTGTCTGTCTATATCGTGGCTGAGAAATGAAAAAAAAAATCACTTGTTTCACAAGATTCGTTCAACATTTCGAATTTGTTTCGAATATAAACCGCATATCAGTGCTAATCATTGCGAATTATTATAAATCTTCACGTATCATATGCGTATTTTGCTGTAACATGCGAATCATTCGTATAAAATGCGTATTTTTGCATGTAGTAAGCCCCTAGATGAAATATACGATGAAGCGCTGATGTTGTTCGATTCATTGAGTAGTTCTGAGATCGAAACAGTGAAAATGCGATCAACATCTAATGTTTTGAACTCAGAAGTGAGTAAAGAAAATCAAAACGAAAAGTTTCTATCAATTGTTAAAACTTTAATCGAAAATTTACAAAAACGCGGCGCAGCTTATTCAGATCTAGTAGAAAATTTTGCTTTCATAACTAATGTATACAAAATGAATTATGATGAAATAAAAGAATCGTGCAAGAAAATTGCTTCAATCTATCAAAACGATTTGTGTGAACGTGAACTCATTGAAGAATGCCAAATTGCTGGAGATTATTTTGAATTTCAATCACCAAAGTTTTCTTGTTCAACAATGTACTCTACACTTATATATGATGGTTTAATCTAGGGGAATTTATCAAATCAGATGTGTTGCAGATATTGCAGATAGTTTGGATTTGCAGCGGATATTCTTCGTGATCATAGAGTGAATATCCGCGCTATCTGCTAAAAATCCGCAAATATTCGTAGGCAACACTCAATATTTGATGTTTGAGTGCTAGAAAATTTGAGCAGATTTTTTGCAGATTTCTACGGATATTTATTTCATAAATTCCCCTAGGGTTTAATTTGTGTTATGCCAAACATAGAAATTCTTTTGAGAATTTATTTGTGCATGTTTTGCAGTAATGTTAACGATGAGAGATCTTTTTCAAAGTTGAAATATGTAAAAAATTATTTAAGAAATTCAATGGGCGAAGAAAAACTGAATGCATTTGCATTAATTTCATTCGAATATGATATCATGGATAATTTGAATTTTGATGAAATTATTGATGATTTTATTTATTGTAAAAACAGAAAAAGAAACATTTCTACAACCCCATCATCATCGCGCACATCATCAGTAGCAAGATCAATTCCATAAATGTAATTCATATAACTAGTACAATTCATATATATCAAATATTTTTTTTTTACGTTTTTGGGGTTTCATTTGAATTGAATTTTTTTGGTAAAATTCGGGGGCCCTTCGAGCTCGGGGGCCCGGAGGCGGCTGCCTCACTTGCCTCAGGGTAAATCCGGCACTGATATATATACAAATGTCTATAGCGATATTTAAATGAGTATAATATAGACTATAGAACGCTGTTTTATAGCACAGTTAACGCGTGCGTACAGAATGGGCGCGTCGCTTAAACAAGTGCGCAAACATATGTTGAGCGAACAGTGCTTGCGGCGGTTGTACGGTAGCGGCGGCTGTGAAACAGCGTTCTATAGTCTATACTATACTCATATAAATATCGCTATACACATTTGTATATAATTTATATAGCAAACCCCATGCCTGATTAAATGCATTCCTAAAATCGTTCAGTGTTCGAGCAGTTTAATATCAATTAAAATAAACTCATAAGATTCATTGGAGCAATAAATTGTTGTTCTAATAATTCCAAAAAAATTAAAAATGTTCGTTGATGAGTTTATTTCTTCAACTCGGACAAATCGTCAACGGGAATCTTCAAAATAAATTCTAGCTCCAACATGGCTTTTTTAAATCCTTTTCGTTCCAGGAGTGGAAAAGTTTCATTGAGTTCAAATCTATCTAACGCAATAAAACGAGCCGGATTGCTGAAAAATATATATATTTTTATTTTATTTTTTTTAACAGACAACATATTGTCCTTACATGTGATTTGTTCCAAAAAATTCAACTGTAATTGTTTCTCCAAATATATTTAATATCCGAGCGGGACATGAAAAAAAAACATGGAGCCGTTGCAAAGACAATTTCGTTTACCATATACTCGATTACAGGAGACTCTTGAAAACTCTTTTCTTTGAGTGTGAGCTTAGTTCTGCAAAGACTCACAGTTTTTTTATCCAAATCTGTCATCTTTTTGACCACAGCTTGTATGCGACGTTTTTAGGTGCATTTGTCTGACTGAGTATTATTTTACATCTAAAAAAATAACAAAAAGTGCAAAATATATTCAAATATTCCTAATTAACATTTCATTTATTTTCAAAAAAAGTGCTACACCCTATTAAAATTTTAGTTATAGTTGTTATTTGTCTAAGTTTATTCTCTTTTTTTCCAATCAGAGTGCATTGGAGAGCATGGACTGGAATATTTCTGAGGAATATATGATGTTTTCTTCATATGTTTGGTGTTACATATGTGGTCATATTCCTGGAGGTTTTCTGGCTTCAATTTATCCGGCTAATCGTATATTTGGTGGGGCCATTCTTGCTTTATCCCTATTACATATGATTGTACCTGTCGTAATGGGATTTGATTATTATTTGGCAATTATGATGGTTTTTATATTGCAAGGATTTGTTGAGGTAAATTACCAATGAATTCAAATTCGAAAAGTCTGAATGAATAAATAAAATTATTTGACAGGGTGCTTTATATCCAGCATGTCTTGGTCTGTTACGTTTTTGGGCGCCGCCAGAAGAACGAACACAATTAGCAACAATAGTATTTTGTGGTTTCTATGCAGGAAGCATGATTGGTGTACCATTGTCTGCGGTTTTGGCGCATTATATCTGTTGGCAAATGCCATTTTATTTCTATTCGTTTTGTGGAATCATTTGGTTTTTTGGTTGGCTATGGCTAGTGTTTGAGCGTCCAAGAATGCATCCAACAATGAAATTAGAAGAAATTGAATACATTGAAAACTCGCTTGGTGAAACAGACCAGACAACGATCACACTTTCATCCATCCCATTCAAGGAGATCATTACATCAACACCGGTTTACGCAATTATTGTTGCCAATTTCTGTTTTTTGTGGACTTTCTATTTGATAATATTGTATCGAGCAAACTTCTTGTTATTTCAATTCCATTTATCTATTTCAAATGACGATTTCATTGGTGAATTTCTACCACATTTGTTAATGGTATTGGTAGTACCTCTGGGTGGATTTCTGGCCGATTACATGCTTAAATCTGGTAAATTTTCAACGACAAATATTAGGCAAGTGGTCTTTTGAATCCTGATATTTATTACTGTTGATCATGTCAACATTAGTGTCTAGTGTTTATATTGGAACGATGATATAAATTGAAATATTGATTTGGTATTTAGAAAACTATTTACTTGCGGCGGACTTGGCATTGAAGCTCTATTATTAGTAATCGTTATTTATGCAGATGCAGAGGTAAAATGATAGAACATTTTAATTTTTTTTTTAATTTTGACATTGGAATATTAGATACGGAAATATATTCAAGTCGACGAGGGGCATTTAAGCATATAATTAGCAAGATCCATGTTATCACTTTCACACATGAACAAAGTTGCACAACAAAAGATTCATTTTTCGATACGTTTATTGATTGACATATATTTCAATATTTCTCCATTATAAAAATTTAAAAATTGATCTATTCCAAATATTTTTTTTTCACTTGCAGGAAATTGCAAACATAGGATTAAATGGTGTTGCATTGAGTTGTTTCGCCATATCCGGTTTCTATGTGAATCTTTTAGATATTGCACCAAAATACGCTAGCATTTTGATGGGAATTTCAAATTGCATCGGAACATTAGCTGTTGAATGGATGCCGTTAATGACTGAATTTTTGACCAATTCGGTAATTTAAACCAACATTAATAATTGGCTCTTCATTTTCGTATATTCTTGTCGCTTTTTACTAAATAAAATTCATTAATATTTCAATAAAATTGAATAGTATTTTAAATAATAAATGGGACAAGTTTAAAACATGTCAATTTTTTTAGATCATGGGTAATGGGAAAATCATGGTGGAGTTTACCTTTGCAGTATTAGTGCTTTTGTTTGGTGTAATATTTTATGGAGTTTATGCGTCGGGAGAATTACAACCATGGGCGAAGCCAATCAAAAAAGAGCAAAACATTTTAATTCCATTTGAAAATGGTGATCAAAGCACTTGTAACGTATAATGATGTATTGAATGTTTTTGGTTTATTACAAATGATACTTATGGGACACAATTCGGCTAGTTTTCCCAACTAACTTAATATTCAACTCACAAAGGCCATGTGCAAGATTATTACTTTTTTTTTTCATATAAATAATAAGAAATTCGAAAATTCCTATGTAAACATAGCTAAAAAAAAAATGTAAAAAACAAACAACAAACTGAATACAGTCAAAATAAGTAATAAATTGTGTTTTTTTTTTCATTTAAAGAAAATTATTGTGATTGTCAAACCATTGCCATTTTTTAATGACACAAAGTGTACCAAGTACAAAGTGTATTCCTATATTCCTCGCCTAGTTCCTAGCAGTTTTTTCCGAAAAAAGTCTCGGAAAAAATTCGCTGCCTGCTTTTTCAATTTCATGAACAAAAAAGTTCAATACTGGTGAACAAATTTTCTTATAAAGAGTATTTCGACCTATTTTGATATTTAACAAAGGTTTATTCAATCAAATACACATCTTTGACTGCTGACAAACAAGTTTGAAACATGTTCAAAACCAAACTATATTCGTTTTCACGAATCAACTATTATTCTATTTCAAATCATATATTTGACATGGGTGATCGTATTTTTCCTCTAACGTTATTAGTGAGATAAAAATCGAAACTCGCATATTTCGATTTTAATTATTTGTTTTTAAAGAGAAACCAGTAAAACATGTATATGCTTCTAAAACGATTCATGAATGTTTGTCAAAATTCATTCTCAATGTATATGAACCCACTCCACACAAATGGTCGGTTTTCGATATGATTATACGTGAGCAATTCTTAGTAAACAAGAAAAAGTCAAAATTGAACGGCATTTGCATTTATCTCTTTTCTTCAAATGTTTCTTATATTTTCTGGCGAATTTTGTCCAAATCTCTGACGTAGATATTTATCATCTGATCATATGTAAATGAAGCTTAATACGCTTGTATGGTTAAGCATTACTCGCATCTATTTTAATAAGGTTCTGCAAAATAAGCATTATATAACAAAAAAAAAAAAAAAGATTTATTTTAAATATCAGTTTTAAGAACATTTTAGACAACGTAGAATGTTATTTCCTGAAGTATTTTGTTGATGTGTAGTTTTGATAGTTCGCAAAGAAGATATACAAATAAAATACTAAAAAAATTCTAATTCACATCTAAATCTTTTTAGAGTGTTAGAGACGATAAACCATCTTCTCTTCAATTTATTCTGTGCAAATAAAAACTTATTTAAAATAAAAGATGCCTGATGATCCACATAATAAAAGGTAAGGAAAAGTGAATGTTTTTCAGACCTTTTCTAAAAAAAATGTCTTATTTCATTTTAACTGGACTCATTTAATCAGCTAATAAAAGTATTGTTTTGTGTACGTTCTACCATATTCTACTGAATTCCTCAAATTTTGGATAAAACTTTGAAATAAAGTAATTTGATTGATTTAATTTTTTTTTTTTTTAATTTTCATTTAATTGGAAAAACAGTCAAATGAGCCAATCCAAAAATGAATATAATAACTTTAATAATGATACTAATTCGATAATATCGTATGATGAATTCGAGAGAGCACCACTCCGAAACATTGACAAATATTGTCAGCCAAAATGCTTCAATTTGAGTGCCCGTTACACGGTTTCTTTTATGGCTATGATGGGATTTATTGTAATAATTGGTATGGAATGCAATCTGAAATCGGAAGATCGTATGAAATTTGTAAGTTGTAATTTAATTTCAATAAAATAATGTTGTGAAGAAGAAAAAGATCAAGAAGAATAGTTATTTCATTTTGTTAGACGGATGACTTATCGAAACAATTCTACAATTGGGCAAATTTGTTTGGTCATGTTCTCGGTGGTTTTCTTGCATATATTTATCCGGCTAATCGTATTTTTGGTGGTGCTGTTCTCATATCATCTCTATTACATATGATTATTCCAATTGCATTGAAATCTATCAGGTTTTTTTGGATTAATAATGTCGTTTTAGCATTACAAGGTTTAGTTGAGGTAAATGTATACTTATTAAAACTATAATTTCAAATCTAAACTTTTCATTAGTTTGATTGTTTGGAATAAAATAAAATAAAATAAAATAATAAAAAAAAACCATGATTGACAGGGTGCTTTATATCCAGCATTATTCGGTATTTTACGTTTTTGGGCACCACCAGAAGAGCGAACACGATTAGCAACAATAGCATTTTGTGGTTTTTATGCAGGGTACGTAATTGGTATGCCAATTTCAATTTTTTTGGCGCAGAATATCTGTTGGCAAGCGCCATTTTATTTTTACTCAATTTGTGGCATCATTTGGTTTATTATATGGATATGGTTAGTGTTTGAATGTCCACGAATGCATCCAGCAATCAAATTAGAAGAAATTCAATTTATTGAAAAATCACTTGGTGAAAATACAAATCGGACAATCAACACATTTTCATCGATACCATTTAAAGCAATCGCTAAATCAGCACCATTTTATGCAATTATTGCAGCTTGTATGTGTTATATTTATACTTTTTCATTGTTAATAGAAGATAATGACGGATTCATGTTACATGATTTATTCTTCGATTTTTTACCAAAAAAAAGAAGATATACTAACATATATTTTATATTAATGTTGATAATTCCATCTGTTGGAGTCATGGCGGATTATCTGCGCAAATCTGGCAAATTATCAACAACAAATGTTCGGTAAAATTTCGATAAAAATGCATTTACATATATTGATAGACAATTTTCACATATTTATTCTTATTTTTGACTTCTTTTCAGAAAACTATTTACTTGCGGAAGTTTTGCCATCGAAATTGTATGCTTTATAATTGCTGCCTACATAATGAAGAATTCATACGATGTATTTATTCAATGAAATTATTAAAATATACATATATTCGGTGCATGCGCTGCAATATAAATAAAGTTGCTAGTTCTTGGGACGACGATTGCAATCGTTAATAACTTGAATCGTTTGAAAACAATTTGAATTGAATCGTTAACGTTCGTTATATATAAATCGTTGACGATTTGAATTTCATAGATTTCAATTAGAAATGTTTTTTCCGATTCGTTTCACGATTCAAATCGTTAATGTCCAATTAACTAGCACCGTTAATTGATTGATTGTCCCATTTTTAGTATGTATGGATGTTAGAATTAAAAGGAATTGTCTTTATTGTCTTCTCCACATCCGGGTTCAATGTGAATTGCTTAGATATTGCACCAAAATACGCTAGCATATTAATGGGTCTATCATCTTGCATTGGAACATTGCTACTCGAATTTCTGGATCATTTCATTGATTTCATTTTACCAGTAAGTCAACTAAATATCCAAATGTTTTGCATTATTGGTTTTCTGCTTTTAGTGATATTCATTGAATTTTGGGTTTGAACGAATGAACTCAATAAGTTTAAGAGGATGTTTTTATTCATTTCAATTCAAATCAGATAATTCTATCCATTTCAAATCATATTAAACGTTTGTTCACACGATTTTTTTTCAGATTGCCATTTATCCATTTTAACACATTTAACTTAAATTAAATATTTCATTCAGAACAAAGTGCGTTTTGATTGTTCTGTTGTTATTTTGTTTTCTTTAGAAACATCTGAATGCATACAAAATACCGATGATCACATTTGAAATCATTGTGCTTTTCTTCACCATAATATTTTATGCAGTATTCGCTTCAGGAGAACTCCAATCATGGGCAAAGCCACCTAAGAAACACCAAACAGTATTGGAACCATACAGCAACGGTCATTCAACGTCTGAAATTGTATGTATCCGAATTATTATTGTCATCATCATCATAAATATCAATGTCTTTTTTTCTCTAATTATCAGAATCAATCTACTGAAGCAACTATTCAATCAAATATCAATATGGCATAAGTTATCAGGTGATAAATAAACCATGACAAATCCAAATCGATAATTATAATAAACAAAAAAAAAAAATCAATTGCTCATATTAAGAATCTATGTGGATTCAATTGAAATTATAATAAAAACATTTGGAAAGATTTGCAATGTGCAAACTAAATTTATTTGAATTAAAATTATATTTTTCTGTTGTCAATTACACTGTTTTTGTTAAAATTTAAAATAATCAATTATTTGTATATGTAGTTCTCTTATTTTGCAATGATTTCTAAAGCTAGAAAGCAATGCTAGTTTAAGATTGAAGTGGAATTGAAAAAGTGGCAAGGCACAGGTTATACAACTTGAAAATTATTGAAAAAAAAAAAAAATAAAATAAAATAAAAATGAAATTGGCAGCCAATTATATGTTTTTAATCAAAATCTAAGCATTTATGGACGAAAAATAAAAACCAAGCATATTGGTTGAGTTTTTTTTAAAATAGTACAATCACACTTGCCTCAAAAAATTGTCATTATAAATCATTTTTGCTTGAAGTGACAATGGCGAATAATAATAATAGAAAGAAAAAAAACTGTTGTATGAAATATCGTCACAAATGTACAGTGATCCAGCGTCCCGATTGTCGAGATATAGAGAGAGAGTGAGTGAGTGAGTGAGTGAGTTTGAAAGAGGTAGTGAGTGAGTTTGAAAGAGGTAGTGAGTGAGAGAAAGACAGAGGAAGAGAGAAAGAGAGAGTAAGTAAGAGAGGGTGAAGTGAATATTAGTGATAAACAGAGAGTGAAAGTGAGAGTGAATGAGATAGTAACACACTAATTTTCGTTGGCTTTACTCGAACATTGTATAAAACATATGTGGCTCAATGTGGGAATTAAGTTACAACAATAAAATGACAGAGTATGTGCTGCAAACTGTATGTGAGACACGTTCATGGATGGTTCGGGACATGGCACTCAGTGGCGTAAAATTGATGTTCTTTTTTGGTTCAAACTAAATGTCATATTCCATTCTGTTCTTATCGACTTGTTCTCATCCAAATGGTTGGGAATGAACAGAGAGGAAGGAAGAAAGAAGAGAGAGAGAGAGAGAGAGAGAGAGGGAGAGAAAGAGTGATTACAAGAGAATCGAGGGGGGATGTAAAAGCGGATTCTCTTGAGTATAGCGGCATTTCAAAGTAATGAAAAACCAGCGCAAGACCACCTGAACTGATTACGAACGTGCTCATCTCAAGCTAGTTTTATCACTATAACCATCAATTAATGAGAGCGAAGTTTTTCAAAACAACGTGAAATTGAATTGATTTCGAAAAGTTTTATTTCTGACAATGGGTTTTGGGAATTCGAGATCCAATTTACATTTGTTATCAACAATTTCTTCTGTTTTATCTATTTATTTATAAATACTTTGCAGACATGAAATGATTAATTTGTTTGGTCTGACATTGAAAGACGAACTCATCAAAGTGACAGAGATTTTCCGCTATAAAAAAAAATCCTTTTAAATGTTCACTTATATGGAATGCATGTGTTGAAAGTAGTGAGCGAGAGAGAGAGAGAGAGAGCCCACTTTATTACGTTTATTAAGTAAACCATTTAAGACACATGTGTACCCCCGTTTTGCACAGCTTGATAAACAATTACTTTAGATTTAGCTACAATGCATGAAATATATTCTATTCATCGTATTTATTCGAAAGCTAATGAACATTTATGGGTCCATATTCCATAAATTCTGTGTACGCAGATTTGCATATTTATCGAATGAAAAAAAGAAAAATGCACAAAAAAATCGAAACAAGTAACAGCAACAACAACAACAACTATGCAATTCCACATCACATCAGTTAATAATGCGATATATTCATTATTATAACAATTGCTATGTCTGAAATATCGTTCCGTTGCATATCTCTCAATATCTATTGTATACTTGTGCCAAAATGCGACAATTTTTGCCAACAGTGACGTTTTCCATATTAATAAAATGTGACGACATAATGGAATAAAGTTCAAGTTTGTTCGATTTTTAATAGTGGCTTTCACCTTTTAAATGCATCCATTCAGCAACAAAATTTATAGGAAATGACGCGTCGCGTCGTAAGCATTATTAAAATTATCTTGCTAAGTGTTTGAACAGTTAAAATCGTACTGGCATTTTTTTTCTTTTTTGGATTGTTGCTATGGCGTTGTATTTCGGAAGTCAGCGAAGCCAATATGCAATCTTCTACACACGCTTTTGTACGATTTTCAATGAAACGTTCGCAAAAATTGTCCATGTGATGCTCACTTTTGTTTGTTTTCTCTCTCTCTCTCTCTCTCTCTCTCTCTTTCTTTATTTCTTTCTCATCTCTCATACTCCTCTCATTCTTCCTTCTTTTACTCCCTCTCCCTTTCCTTCCATTCTTTCATTCACTTTCAACTACTACAATTTCAGCATGTTTATTGTTCCGTTATTGAAATGAAGTCAGTATTAATTCCTTGCATTTTGTAATGATTTCAGTTCATTATCATAGACAACACTGTATTATAAGAACGTTGACATACCGTTCTGACTTCAGTATGTATGCAAAATGATTGCACAAATTCCACGGGCTGACGTGTCTAAACAATTAGTGACAATTGATTGACGGCATTTGCCGGATTCGTTGATTTTCCAAACAGAAAAATGGCAAAAAAAAATATTCTGTAATAGAAAATAAGTGTTCAGTTTTCTCTCTCCCTCCCTTCAACATGGTTGACTCGTCAACATTCCTACTGACTGCATCATTTTTGCCATAACGTATGATATTTTAATTAATACGCTCGTGTTCACGCATTATTCATGGTTCAACTAACGATCTGCCGTAAGGCTTTATTTCTTGCCAGTTTCAACAAAATGTTATGGGATAAAATAAAGCGCAAAAAATGATTGATTCCTTTGGATTAAATGTTGCACACTGTCCATAATTTCAATGCATTTTATCAAGGCGAATAAATTTTAGTAGAATTTTGTAATCATTCAAATTCACAAAATACTTCTTCAAGTACAAAGAAAGAACATCTCTGAGATTCTTTTTACTGTTTCCATTGAATACAGGATTTGGGTCGCTCTATTTCCAGATTTCGACGGACATATTTCAGAAATCTGTGAAATGACTGTGTATGACTTTCATTCGTCTTATATAAAATCTATGAAAATGAATATTTGTTCAGTCTTTGATCACTGAAAACATAAATCAATCTCGGTCAAATACATTCAAAAAGGATGCGCCTACAAAAAGCAACACAATTATCTAGCACAATATTGAAGTGCAAAAACAAATAGATTGAAAAACATCAAAAAAAAAAAAAAATAAATAAATAAATAAAAAAATAAAATAACAAACACAAACATGAACATAAACATAAACAATAATACTAAATAAACGAGAGATGTAGTGACTGATTGCAGTTTTAATCATTCAAAAATGTCACCAATCTCTTCTGTTTCCTTCTTCCACGCTAATACATATATTAATGGCATTTTTGTTATTTTTTTGTTTCACAGTACCTTCCTTGGTCTCGCCATGCCATTGTTTATGATGAAAATCTACATCACAGAAAGGAAAGAAAGAAAGAAAGAATGAAAGAAATGTACAGAATGAGAGTGAGAGTGAGAGTGAGAGTGAGAGTGAGAGTGAGAAGATGGCAAAAAATAGACTTATTTCAAATAAACAAAATACACTCAATTCTTCAGTGTGACGGCAATTCTTTTGATTTGTTTTCTGCATCCCATGAGAGTAATATTTATATTTATATTTATATTTATATTTTTGTGTGTGCAACTAGGGCCTTAGTTTTATTTTAATTTGACATCATAAAAAAAACGAAGAACGTACAAGATTAAAAGAGAAATCCACACAGTAGTAAATGATTCATTTTTGTTTTCGTTCAGTTACGCTTATTTGCCGGTATGAGGGGTCACCGAGGTGGTATGGAATGAGAAGGAAGAGCAAGAGAGAGAGAGGAGAGAGAGAGAGAGAGAGAGAGAGAGAGAGAGAGAGAGAGAGAGAGAGAGAGAGAGAGAGAGAGAGAGAGAGAGAGAGAGAGAGAGAGAGAGAGAGAGAGAGAGCGATAGCGATAGCGAGACAGAGACAGAGTGAGAGAGAGCTTTATATGTTTTGCCATTCACTATATTTCCGCTATGAAATGAACTGAGTTCCCTTTTAATTTTTTAATCACTTGTGCGGCGCTTTTGTGTATGTTTCCATTATTACTTTTGGTCGTTGGATATTGTTTTATCCTTTGTTTGGGACCGGATAAAAGCAACCGCATAAGAAAATCAATGCAATTCTCTCTTCTCTCCTCTTGTTTTGTTTTTTTCGTTTTTCGTCGATGTGGCCATTGATTTTTTTTTACTTCTCTCAGTTCATTCGATGTTTTGCGTGAGAAAAAAAAACTCCGACTTGAATGGAAAAACAATCTCTTTCCATTCGAAATGTATTGAAGAAAGTGATGGTTTGTATGGTTTGAGAGTGCAATTGTATCAGGAGATTGCTATTTCCACAAAAAAAAAACTGCACAGAGCAAAGAGAGAGAGAGCTACAGACAGAAAATCTAGACGCATCAAAGACTAGACCCATCTCGTCCATCAATTCTCCAAATGTTCAAACAAATTTTTACGTATTCGGTCATCATTTGACTCATTCAAGTGCTTTATTTTTTCTCTGCGAAAAATTTCAATTTTCTTCATTGTTTCGAATGTGCGTTTGTTAATCATGGTTTACGGATAAACATTTCAAAGATTTTCTTTCTAAAAAAAAAGAGATGAGCATTGAATTTAATCTGTATTTATTCAAAAAACTTAACAGATATTGGTTCGATTTTTTTCTTTTATTTTATGCTTGCTTTGGGCGCTTCATTTGCGTCTGGAGCGAAAAAAAGACAAATCACGTTCAAATATGCAGGTGAAATGTGTGTTTGTGTGTGTGTGTTTTTTTTTTGCGTTCCTAATCAAATTGAAATGATTCAAAATTAATTAAAAATAGAGGCTATTTCTTTGACTTTAGCCGCCTGTAATGAGATAATTTACCCGTTGGCTCTTGTTTTTCTTTTTCATTTTTTGTTTCCAACCGGATTTGCTTTAATTCGAATTGTGCGTAGTCTCAAGTGATTGAACGTATTTTAAGCATGCTTTCCGTAATAAATCTAGATCATCGCATTAACCGACGCTTTTTGGATACATTTGCAAATGGGCAAACAATAACGACAAGTATAAAAAAAGAGATAGAGAGTGAGAGATATAGAGACCTGATATCCTTCCTTCCAGTTATTGTGATAATAATTGTTGCGTTACATTAAACGCCACCGAAAAAAAGAAATATTTAGATCCATAGATACACACCGTCGCACCACTTATTCTGCTTGAAATTAATAATTAAACATTAATGTAAAACGCATAAGCTCATCGTATGCCATTGTGAATACCAAATATAATCGCACTGCTATAACCATTTATATTTTGTTTCACATTTTACACACACAAACACACATCACATTCACATGCTGATGCATTTCTGCAAGAAAGCTGAAGCGCACGAAAACATCATTCTCGGTTTATATA
>JAQOWM010000165.1:77500-127500 GCA_029041755.1 Resseliella maxima
TCGAAAGCGATGTTTTCGATGTGTTTTCCGCTTCGAACGGTGAAACATTCTCATTCTCACATTTATTAATGTGGCTCCAATTTTTACAAATATATCTTGTATTTAGTTGTATTTCTCATTTATTTTTTTTTTGTCTATTATTTTCTGTCTGTCGATTTTCGGCAAAAATGGCCAGAGAGAAAAAGAAAATGTGCGTTTTTTTTTCTAAATGAAATTACAGTATAGACCTAGAGAAATGTCTTTAGCCTAATCAAAATCGAAATGAAAACAAAAGGTCTCACCAATGTAAGACGTACTTTTCCGCACTGGTGTCCACAACATTTCTTTTTTTCGTTTTGAATTTTATCTTTGTTTTTTATTTTCTAAAAAAAGTCCGAATTAAGAGAATACATATTTGGAATTTTGAACGTTAGGCGAACGTATTTATCCTTTTTGATTTTTGGTTGTAGAGAAGATATTTATGAAGATATAAAAATATTTCAAATTAAAATTATTTTTTTCTTTAATAAATAATGTATTTCATAATGTTCTTGACACAAGAATAATATGAATTATGGTGGAAATGGGTATAAAATCTGTTGTTCCATTAAGAACAACCAAAAATGAATGGCAAAAGATGTTTGAAATTGCATTGTTATTTTTGTTTGAAGAAATATCCAAAATTAACTATACCATTCGCTCAAAATGTGCAAATTATTGAATAATTATGCCTATTTGAAGCTGAATTATATGCGGACAATGATCTCAAACATACTGAACTATTCGAATTTTTTCTAAGAAAGTGTTAGTTTTCTCACAATAAAGTGTCGAATATGTTTGTGTTTTGTGTCTTTTCTAATACAACTGCTATGACATTTTGAATTAAAGAATCATATTAAAACCACACAGTAAATAAAAATGAATTCAAAGTTGATACAATGTAAAACTCTCCAAATTTTCACAAAATAATTAAAGTCTTATGTCCTAAGAATGTCATAAAATGACATTTTTACGCACATTCCCAATGAGACAACAAAAGTGACCTTTTTCACCAAAAATTTCATCTGAGGTCCAGAAAAAACAATGGAACCGGCTCTTCAAGATTTGAGGGCCTGTATTTTTTTTCGGGAAAAACATGAGATTCCTTTGACAAAAATGCCGTAAAGTGTCTATTTTGGGTACTTTCTCATAAAAAAGTGTCGTTTTTCATCAAAAAAACCCATTTAGGGACCAAACAAAAACTGAAATCGACAACTAGGTGATCATCATCCAATTTGAGGCTGAAAATCTAATGGTTTCTATTCCTGACCTATCCTAACAATTCTGCATCATCAGAATTTTTTTGGGCTCGTTGGGAATGAGCTATCGTGTTAACAAATTTTGCGTAGAACGTACAACGTACAACGTGGAACAGAATCACATAACCCACCTCTAAAAACATCAAATTCGTGTTCTCTGATGTTCAAAACGTGAAAAAATCATGTTTTTGAGGTGTATTGAAGTTTTGACCAATTGCAATACTTTTACGCACACAAAATTGTGTGTGCGGAAAATAACAAACACACTTGAAATGAATGATGATTGCTCGGCGTAGAAATTTTTGTTTTGTATTTCAAGAATGCGAGCTCACCGGTTTTTATGGTTATTCAACATGAACAGTGAATACAATGGAGATGAGCTTGTGATATTTTGTATGACGAAAACAGAACAAAAAAAAAAAAAAAAACGGAAAAGAATTAGTCGCATCCATTCGTCAATACAAAGTAGTTACACATGTGTCCATACTCAAATTACATTAAATCCCATATTTATTTTAAATTTTGTGTGTGTCGTTGCATCATCGTCGTCGTCTTCACTGAAAAACCAATTCTAAACTGAATCTTCCATATAATCCGCAGAATATTTTGAGTTTTTAAGAAGTTTCTCGATTCAGATCCTTTTTATTTCTTACGCTTGTTGTTTGTTTTATTTTGTTTAATTTGTTTTCGTATTTTTTTTTTTTTTTTTTTTTTGTTCTGTTTCTTCTCTTTTTCATTACTTTTTCGTATCAATTTCCATTGAAGTTGCATTACCTCAAGTGCCAACCGTGTTTCCTTTGATTTAAATGGGAAGTTTTGAGCAAAATTCGCGACAATCAAAAATAAAACCATTTTGCAATGCACAAAGTAATGGACTTTTGTTTTCCATGGATTTTTCCAACGGAATTTCCTCAATTTTTTGAATTGCAAGCATTTCTTTTTCTCATTCCCAATTTTCAGAAAAAAGAGAGGTTGATATGGGAAGGAAAAATGAAAGAAAGTGAGGTCGAGAGGGAGAGATATTCGGGGAGAGAGAAAATGAGAAAAAGGAACATTCCCCTTGCATATAATGAGAGAAAGGGAAAGAGTGAAAGAGAGCGAGAGAGAGATTATGAAGAAAAAAATATTTATTGTAAAACATGAAAATGTGCACAAAAGAAATGGAACTTATGGTTTCGTAGCAATGACCTTTCAAGTTTTCAATTATAACTTTCATTTGGTGGGAGAATATCAATTCGATATCAAGTGGTTGAATTTCTATTAAAAATGTGTATTATCGAATGGTTTTGAGCTTTTTCGTATATTTTTTATTCTCTGTCTTCCCTTTTGTCATTAATTGCATTCACATTTATTGAATAAACAACATTTTTCTTGGAATATTTTGAATAAATTGGATACTTGTGAATTTAAAGAATTTTAATAAAATTCGTAACATTGTTAAAGTCGATTTTATTGGCAATTTGTTATGTTCTCTACAAAACTAATGTTTAAAAGAAACTATTTCAACATATTTCAGCAAACCTTAACCCTCTGGTGTATTTGATCACCTTTAGACGAGCATGATATAAACGTGTCTAAAATGAAAACCACAAAAAAAAATTATATTATTTATGACTCGAATTATATTCAGGAACATGTGTTAAATTCCGAATTAGAAAAGTGAAGAGCAAAAAAAAAGTTCCTCAGTTTTCGAACCAAAAAATTCGAAAATTTTTCTCAAAAACAGAAAGACGTCAAGGAAATCGGATTTTCGCTTCGTCGACGTCAAGGAAATCGGTCCTCGATTTTGAATAATCAATTTCACAAAATCAAAGACCAATTTGATACAAAAATTTAGGGGGAGTCCTCACGGAAAATTTCAGAGGGGGGGGGGGGTAAAACCCAAATACCCTTCCAAAGGCCCATGTATGTTCAGGAAGGTTCAACCTTTCACTTGATATCCATTTGACAATTATAATTTGAAAAGTTTTCTTAGATTCAAACATATATAATTGCAATTATAAGAGTTTGAAAAAAATTACTTATTTCATATGAACATTATAACACTTTAAACAATGGTCTTTATTGCTATTTTTCGTTGTTAAATGTTGTGTCACAATTTTCGTTAGGTATTTTCAAAGAAAAACGAAGCAATTACTAGCAATACTGTAAAAATTCATGCACTAGAAGGTTAAACAAATTGTATTATTGACCTGATGGTCGAAATAAATAAATGACAACTCAAAATGTTCACAGTTTGACTTGAATTTTTGGATTACTGAAAGTGGTTACAATTTATGATAACTCGTCAGTTCAACTTTAACAAAACAACCACAAATTTAAGATGAAAACAATATGCTCAACGAAAAATTTAAATTTTGAAAATGATTTGAATTTCTTCTATTGGTGTGAAATAACAGGTTCCAATCAAAGTGCGAAGTTACTTTGAATTCCATTAACATTAAAAGGAACCCAATTTGTGATTACAATTGCATTGTGTATCATAAATTAACTCCATTGATATAATTGAAAATTATCCACATGCAAATTTGATATTGTTAATAAAATTTCGGTATATTATGTAGTCCTGTTATGTCACTGAAGTGAGAATTACTGTGAAATACATAAAGAGAGAGAGAGAGAAAGAAAAATAGAAAATGAGAGCAGATACGTGTTAGCCACATATAAAATCAAAAAGTACCTTTTATATTTTTATTGCCATCAATTTCAGAATGAATTTGAACACGCATCGTATTGCCAAGATGTATCACAATTTTTATGTGTGTTTACTCGCTTCATCAGAGGAGAAGTGAAATGAGAGCAATTTAGAGAAGAAGGAAGAAGGAAGAAGGGAGAGAGAGAGACAGAGAGAAAGATAGGGAAAATGGAAAGAAAGAAGACACGCGGCTACAGTTTATCATACACATGACCAACTCTCATAAAGTAAAGTCTATAGAATATGTTATCCAAATGGAATGAAGACGAAACGCGAAAAGAAATGGATGATTATTTTACTAACAAAACGAAAAATGATGTATGAGCTTACTGTGAAATATCATACCATGAAACCACTTTACATGGAGTGCATTTAGAAACGAATGCCGACTGAAAATGTGGCAGAATTAAAGTTGATGCCTGGCTGTTTCATTCTCATCCCCAATTCATTTGCTGTTTTTTTCTTCTCTTTTTTCCAAATGTCGAAATTTATGAATGGAACAAAACTATAAAATAGCATCACGAGCAAAAAGCGCACGCATGTAAACGAACGGCCATAATAATATATTTGTTTAACATCCATAATATTTTATGTTTACAATCATTTTTATGAATTTTGCGAGAAAAAGAAAGAAAATGAGAGAAAAAGAGAAAGAGAGAAAGAGAGATTTCTAGCATCATCGTATGGATGATATCGTTGAAACATGAAGACAACTCCGGTATGTTTTCTGAGAGTAAAAATCAACAAGGCAAAACGAACCCTTTGCATTGATTCAACGTATAAACTATAGACACTGTGTGAACTCATGACCAAAAAAAAGTAGAAGAAACAGAGAAAGAAACAAAAATTGAAACAACACAAACAAGAAGAAATACGAAGAAAATTGTAATGTATTTATTCACTTGTTTCGGCAATGCGTGCATATACCATACACAGATCATGCACCCTCACCTATTGCTTTTCAATCCACAATATATGATTGTTATTATTTTGATACTTTTGCTGAGTACACGTAATCTTCGGCATTAGATGGTACTTTCCTAAAATAAATATCACACACACACACACAGAGAGAGAGAGAGATACAAACATGCATCACCGCAACAAATGTAAAACTTTCGATCTCGTGACTTCGTCCGCAAAATATCCTGAACAACCCTTCTTGTAAACGCATAAAAACCCTTGCCGTCACTACATTCAGCTTGTTTCGAATATATATAACGAATGACACACTTGATGCACGCATTAAAATGAAACTCAGCACCGAATTGGCGATATATGGTATGGTATTCAATGAATGTAAAACAAAGTATGGAATGAGTGTCCGTGACCAAACGTGCAAATATTTATGTCAAATGAAAAGAATCGACGGGATGCCGCGGCAAAAGAAATAAAATAACGAAATAAACCAATATTGAAAATAAATGAAAAACAAAAAAAAAAAACCCGAAAATATTGATCCATCGGCTTTAAGAATTGAACGGTAAAAGAGACATTGATACAAACACGCATTTAAATCGAATCGAAATGAGTTTGAAGATGCATGAACGCAATGTTTAAAATTAAACAATTTTTGTTTTTATTTTGTTGCTCACGAAATATTCAATGGAGACATTATTCAAAATTTTAAATGAGTTGATTATTTATACACCAACATTTTGTATATGACTTGGTTGAGATCATTCTTTTTTTTTTTTTTTTTTTTTTTTTGAAAAGGGCATTCGTTTACACTAAACCCGAATACCTAAATCCTCGAATGTATTTCCCAATTTGTATGCCCAATTTTAGATTTCTTAGCCGAAATTTCGTTCCAAAAATTACTCATACATTCTATTATACATGATAATTTAGGTAAATTGTGATATTTCGACATGATTCAAACTCAATCGGTCATTTCATAACATAAATTTGATTTGTGATCTCATATGTTGATTTAAACTCCGCAAATGAAAACGATTTTATTTACTTTTCACGAAGAGAATCATTCAGAATGTCTGCACAAACGGACATAAAAATATTCACCGTATTCTTTTACCTTTGTTATGAATAACTGACTATTTTGATTGAAATGGAAAAGCCTTTCCATTTGATACTATAAAATTGACATTGGTTTATAGTCAAATCTTGCAAGGAATATTGAGAATTGAATGAATCCTTTTGAATATTATTTTAATGTTTAAAATTTGCAAAATAGTAGGATTTAAGCAGAAAATGTGTTTCATTTATGAATGAATATGCAACAAAATTGTATAGAAATGATCTTTGATGATATGAATATTTCTGAAAAGCGACGGGATGGCCAGGAGAGGGGGGAATGGGTGTTGTTGATACAGCAAAAGACATTTGAATTGATGCCAACAATTAATGGTCAACGTACAATAAGTCGAATAGTAATGCTTTTGTGAGAAATCGGATGAGAATTAAATGCAAAAAAACGATAAAGGTTCTTTTGAGATGTGATAATCATGAACAAAATGCTATTTGGTCAACATTTGTTCCATGTCATCGTTATAAATTTTAATTAAAATGAAATAACTCCTAAGATTTGACTCAGATTCACAGATTCAGAGAAAGTGAGATACAGAGTGACATAGAGAGCTAGACAGATAGAGAGGGAAAGAAAGCGATAGATATATAGAGAGAGAGAGAGAGAGAGAGAGAGAGAGAGAGAAAGAGAAAAAGAGAGATAGAAAAAGACTCAACCGTTTTGCATTTAAATTTAGATAAACATCACACATGGGAATGAAAATCGTAAATGACATTAGCGAAATCTGAAAAAAGGGCAATGTTTTAATATTTACCTTATCGTTTTCCAAATATGATAAACATCTCACCACAAATACGAGTTTGTACAAAGACCATTTTCGCACACAAACACACATTAAAATTATAAATATTTACACAACCGATAGATTAGCTCATGATATAATGTACATTGTGGATGTTACAATATCTTATATCATAAATCCAAGTATCGTTTTCGTTTTATTGATGTTCGACACCATCATAATACGTGCATAGTGTGGAACAAACACAAAAGGGAAAAACAACAAGAGCAACTGTCGAATTTTATTAAATTTCAATATGATGCGTTTAATCAGTACACGCAGAGCAGAATATGCATGTTCAAATACATGTTATATGAGTTCATGTGATTCGAGTAAAATCATTCTTAATCTTTCACGATTCGGCAATTCTATTTATTGACATAATCGATTTGCGACTGAAAAATTGCCTCTTGATGTGGCACATCAAATTACTGGATTTTTTTTTTTTTCGTTTTGAAAAGCCAAAATATAAACGCACCACTCTATTACACATATGAAAGTGTTTGCAAACAATAAGCCATCTCTTTGTGCATTTGCTATTCATACCATTTATTTATAATGATTGATGACACAAATTTTAAACGGTGTTGTGTTTAGACATGAATGTGGCACGTGGTGCACATTGAGTATGCCAAACAAACTCAACGATGATGATCTGAATGTGGCAAGCTAAAAACCACCAACTTTGTCTTTCTTGTACAATACACGGCAACACTCTCGTACATGTTTATTTATGGGTGAAAATGTGCTAAATTATGATTTGTGTTTTGTAATGTGTATGATGGTAAACATACATTTCGAATCGCTGCATCACAACAACATTTTTTTTTTTTTTTTTTTTTGCTTTTGTTTTACGAAATGGAAATGGAAACAAAAGATTCAAACGTGATCAACATTAAAAAAAATCGAATACAGGTGCTTGAAAAATTGACATCGATTACGATTGAGCGGTGATTTATTCAATTTGATCATAGTTGAAATGCTTGAACGCATCGCGCCAATGTAAAGTGATTTTTTACATCAAAAATCTTTTATATTATTTCGTTTTTATACATTTGGTTTGGGCTCGTCCCTCGGCTAGGCTAGATAATGTTCATAAATCCTTTCGCTCTTGTTGTCATCTTTTCCATATTGAAAATTCAAAATAATCGTATTTCAGGAGAATTTTTCATTGAGCACACTGTCAACATCTTTGATAGACAATTATTTTGATGAAAATCACTTATTTTTATTAACTCCTTCCTGGTTACGTCATATTATTGAACTATGTATGTTCGTTGGAAATATCAATTTTTTTTTTCTTTTTTGGTGATTCTCAATGAAAATTGGTTTTTGTTTAGGTTTTTATTTTGAAAATAAATTTTCCAAATTTATAGAAGAAATCATTTCCGAAATCAATTAGTTCACGATTTAAAAACCAAAATTAAAAAGAAAATATTAGGAGAAACGAATGCAAAAAAATGGAAAAGAAAATTGATCCGTGAAAATTTCCTGAAGACGCTTGAAATGAGATGATTTTGTAAGCACAACAACCCCAAATATAAGGAATAAATAGTACAAATTATTTGTACATACTAGTATGTTGTAGAAAAATTGTTGACCACTGCAAATGTGCTGCGATAAAAGGACTGGATCATATTATACATTTTTATCACATTTTGAGATGGAAGTATTTGACATTTCCGTAATGTGGTCACTGGATCGCCAATTCGCATGTTGAAACATCATTCGATATCCAATAAAAAGTAATAAGATACAAAATAATTTTTTTTTTCCTTCGTTCAGAAAAGGTGTACAACACCAATATTGAATGCAATAAAAACCAATTCCAATTTCAATGGCAAAACCAGAACGGAATAAGCAAACAAATCCTCTGGTAATGGTTTGTGTGTCATGTTATTACTACATTTGGCGCAATGAGAAACAGTTAATGCGGTAAAAAGATTGCAAACATTGTGTATGGTGTATCGAACGTCTCTCTCTCTCTCTCTCTCTCTCTCTCTCTCTCTCTCTCTCTCTCTCTCTCTCTCTCTCTCTCTCTCTCTCAATCTCATTCTCTTTCTCGGTGTGTGTGTGTGTGTGTGTGTGTGTGTGTGTGTGTGTTTGTATCGATGCTAGTCAGTTTTATTTATCTGTAAAGCCGTTGTCAACTCTAGGGGGCCATATCTGTTATCCATAGATTTCATTTCGTTTACCATTTTCGAAAGGTTGAAAATCATCAGTCAAAGTATTCACTATGGGAGCAAGAAACTTTGTGCGAAGTACAACACCTTCCATCACAACCAAAATATTCCAACTGTATTAGATGAGATGCGTAGATGCGTTACTAAAGACTAAGATGGTATTTCTTACATGCACGCCGCTACATTAAATATTAATGTGATTTGCGATAGTCACCGGTCTCGACTATGAACGATGTATCGAAACAGATAAAACAATTTATCCGATCATGATTCTCATCTGCCCCCCTCTCCTCCACCTCCTCCTCCTCCCTTCCTCTCCCCACAATTCTATTTCTCATTCTCACTCTCTCTTCTTCGCTATCTCTTCTTTGCTCGCTCGCTCTCTCTCTCTCTCTCTCTCTCTCTCTCTCTCTCTCTCTCTCTCTCCCTCTCTCTCTCTTTCTTTCTTTCTCTCTTTCTAATATTCTATACAAATTGATATTCAACGGCTGGTGGCCGGTTGCTGTGCGTGACTGTGATGCGAACAACCAACATTCGATTCGCTTTTCAATTAAATAAGACCATTAGGCTATGGCTACATCTCAAGGAAATCTAACAAAATTTACCGGAGAAATGGACACAACCAAAGTGTGAAGACATCGTGGAAAATTGATGTGAATAAAAGGCTTGCTTGTAAAACTTGACCACGAATCATTTATCCTAAATGAGAGTAAATGTACAAAAACCTCGAATACGTAAAACAACAAATCGATTCACAAAAATAAACATACACGCATACGAATTATCTTACCATTGGCAACAGTTTTGTAGTTTTTGCTATGCAATATCATCACATTTCATGGATACGAAGAACAGATGATTTTTTATTCAAACTGAATGTTTTTCTCAACTTTGTCTCTCAATTTAGAGAGTGAGAAAAAAAGATTTGTTGGCTTAGAGATTTCTAACTTGTAGATTTTTATTTAATTAGTGCAAAATGACTTGTATTAGCTGTTGCAAAACTCTTTTTATGTTCAATTAGATGTGTTGACCATTGTTGGTTTTAAACTTGTTTCACGAAATGCTGCCAAAAGTCAAATACATTATTTCAATGGTTTTTCGTTCATTTTTTTTCTGGCAAAAAATACACAAAATTCCCAGAATACAACAGTTGACACCTCAACTAAAGCTTAAAATGTAAACATTTATTTAATTTTAACGACTCATTAGATTCTGAAATTCAATACATTTGATCCGACTATAGAAATCTTGCATCTTCCAAAGAAGTACTTCCTCATTTGTCAACATCTAACAGATTTTAACAAAAAATCTATACTTCATATATTCACTGAACATGTTTATTATACAATTACTTCGACATTTATAAGTTTTATTGGTATTTACGTAGGTAACTATTTAAGTTTCGGCTGTGGTAACACTGAGTGTTGCCCGATGAAATCTGATGCCTCCATCGTAAAGTTTGACATTTTTGATGGTAACCATCTTCAGAACGTTTTGACATAAAAGCATCATTTGTGTTGTTTACAATGAAGTGAAAAATTTATCTCGCTGAAAATTTTGACACGCGAAAATTGTCGTGCCATGATTTATTATGACTTTCGACGTAATCCACAACAAGAGTGCATCAATCAACTAAATTCCACATTTGGTGTTGAAGCACCATCCAATACGACTGTGTTCCGCTGATATAGAGAATTTAATTTCGGCCGCCGTTCACTCACCGGCGAATTTCGTGAAGGTTGACTAAAATCAGCTATTGTGCCAGAAACCATGAATGCTGTGCGAGAACTGATTATGCAAGTCATGTGATATACCGTGAGATTGAGACAACCCTGGGTATTAGTTCCACCAGAGTATATAAGATATGGCATGAACATTTAGCTGTGTGAAAGATTTGTTCGCGTTGGATCCCACATAATTTGACGATAGCTTAGAAAAAGGCTCATGTCGATTGGTGCAAAGAAATGCTCAAGAAATACAATCGCGGTACTTCAAAAGACGTGTATAAAATCGTGACAGGTCATCATAAATCATGGATTTATGCGTATGAGCCCGAAAGTAAACAGCAGTCGACTGTATGGGTCTTTCAAAGTGAACCAAATCCAACAAAAGTTGTTCGCGCACGAAGCACAGCTAAGCAAATGGTGGCTTGTTTTTTCTGAAAAACTGGTCATGTTGCAACAGTGGCACTTGAGCAACGTAGAACGATTAATTTTGAGTGGTACACGACCATTTGTTTGCCAGAAAAGTTAGGTGAAACAAGAAAAACAAATAAGCGCCGTCAAATCATTCTTCACCATGACAATGCAAGCTCTCACACATCTCCTCAAACAAATGAATTTTTGACCACTGAAAACATCGAATTGATGTCTCATCCGCCATACAGTCCTGATTTGGCACCCAATGATTTCTTTTTGTTCCCGAGTGTCAAGGATAAATGCGTGGACAACGATTTTTATCGGCTGAAGAAGCGGTTGAAGCGTTCAAAAACCATGTTTTGAAGGTGTCTCCCGCCGAATGGGAAAACTGCTATGACATATTGTTCGAACGCATGCAAAAGTGTATTGATCACCATGGGAAATATTTTGAAAAACAATTAAGCCATTTTTTATTTATTTATTTATTTCACCGCCAAGCACTGGCTGAATAAAAATTACATCTTACAGATTACAGTTGATATAAGATTAAATACAATTTCAACCAATTTCAAAAATATCATTTGATAAATTAAATAAATTCCTTTTAAAGATACTACGACTAGATGAATCAGTGAACAAATGTTTTACAAGATTTGCATATTTACAAATTTGAGTAATTGGTGCATTTGGGTTCCTACTTAAAATAGAATTTGAGATTTTAAAACATTCAGCATTGCGCAAATTCAGACGGTTTTGATTAACATAAAACAATTTCTTAACATATGGGCAATGAATTCTATCCGTAGTTAAGTCATATAAAAACAGTAAAGAAAAATTAATTCTTCGACGATTTAGTCTAGTCATATTCAATGCATTGAGTCTATTGTCATAAGACATTATGTGGTAATTGTTTGTAATATTTGAGTATTCACGAAGGGCATACATCGTGAACTGACGTTGAATGCTTTCTATCAATTCGGATTTCACTGATGGTATCATTAGCCAGTTTTTTATTTTCAATAATAAATTTATGTGTTTTTTTTTTGCTACAGCCGAAACTTAAATAGTTACCCTCGTATGAATAATTATTGGTATTTTTCTCAAAACTAACGGTTTAATCTCAAAACATTGAATGAAACTAAGTGTTAAATACTGATTTCAATAAATATAAACAAAAACGTACAACTTACAACAATCAGAACAATGTCAAAATTATATCAGAATAAAATACTGTTGGAATGATTGAAATAGAACGTAACGAAATGGCTTACATTGAATCTTGAATACAAATTCATTTTATAATTAATTTAAAAACATATACCGTCTTGAGACTCAATTTCATTCACATGAAAAGCAAAAGAAGAAAAAAAAAAAAAATAAATAAACCCATTCATAACTCAATTCTACAATTTCTAAATAGAATTTATGCGCTATATTTACAAGAAACAACTTTCTATTTGCTCATAAAATGTTTTGCAATTGACATGTTTTTAATGCGTTGATACAAATTCAATGATAAACAAAACGTTTTCTTTGCATCACGTATTCAGTGCACATACTAAAACTTTACCACACAAACCTGATTCATTGCAGACAACAACAACAACAACAACAACGAAAACAATAGAATGATAGTGTTTCATACAAATAGGGTGGATTAAATTGTCTCTATTTATTCTCGAAAGTTTGATTTTTGCTTTTCATACAATACTTTTTCTGTAGAACTGAAGATTCAATAAACAGTTTAAATTTGAAAATATTGCTTAAAAGATATTTTAATTAATTTACTGCTAAGATGGAAAGGTTTAAAACCCAAATTCAATGGAAAAAATCTAGAATAACAAACATTTTAAAATTAACCCAACAATTTTTCAAAAAACCCTAATAACTCTTCAGAGGGTCCAAGAGCCTTAAGGGGGAGGGAAACCCTGTGCCAGAACCTATAATAATAGGATAATAATCCAAAACTAAATGATCTTTATTTACACAGGCGATGTGTTAGAAGAACCTTTTTCTACTCAAATTTCATTTTCAGAAAAATCATTTCCTATGAGATATGCAACATAAAGTACTTAGGAAGAAGCTGAATTGACCCAAATTGGATCCACCTATTTCTTAGGATTTTTACAATGAATAACGTTGAGTACTTTAAATGTGATTTTTTTGAACCAATTTTTACTTTTAAACTTGAATTTAAATGATTTGGTGGACTTGCATAACAATTTTTTGAGATGATTCGAAATCAAATCTCCAAATGGGATACCAAAAATCACATCATAACACAATTGGCTTTAGCTGTTAAATTAAAATAGCTATTGATAAATTCAACAAACCGTAATCTGGTTGTCGCGTTAAAAACTGTCATTTATTGTTATTTTATCCAACCCTAATATTCATTACCAATTAAATCATGAAATGTGATGATGTATGGTAAACAAATATTCAACAAACTAAATTGTAATTGAATTAGAAAAAGAATAGATTTTTGATCAAGATAACAATTCAACCCACATCATCACTGCATTATGCGAATTGGCAATTTTTCGCAGCCGATTGCGATATAGTTGCTTAGAATACGCAACATGTTAATTTTAGACACAAAGCAATTTAATTGTACATTCGAGCAATAAAGAAGTTTGCATTGTTTTGGATTTTCGTGTTTGGATTTTCTCCTCAAATAATTATCTCTTCTCATCATATAAATATCAGTTTCCATTGATTTTGAATTTTATGCGAATTTAAAGGTTGAAATGCGAATTTAAAAGTTGAAAATGTTCAACAAAAAGCCCAATTAGAAAAATAAAATCTCTATGAAAAGTGAATTGAACGAAAGAAATAAAGAGAGAAAAAAAGATAAAAAGTGAAATGTTATATGTTTTATAGAAGGAATGAACGAGACAAAAATTGACATAATTAGCCGTTTAAGAAAGAATTCGCATCGTGTAACCCTAAAACCAATGGTTAACTATCTCAATATTCACATCAACTGCGTTATAATTACGTTGGCAAACGATGCATGAAAATTCTTAAAATTGATATTAATCATGCGATTCATATTAAAGAATGTGAAACTTTTACTTTGTACTATTTTTCAAAATTTTGAAAATAAAAGGTTTCATTTGATCGTCGTTATAATCATTGCCCGTTTCATTTCATACTATGCATTGTCACATGTATATGTTTTACAATACAATACAAATGACAAATGGTACACCAACATTGAATGCATAGAATGGAATGTCGTCGGCAAAATCACAACGGAATATCAACATATACGTATGAATAAAACGCGCACGCACACACACAAATACCACAACTACAAACGTAAAACACATTGCTCGAATGAGTAAGACGTTGACTGTACGCACAGGCGCGCCAACAAAACCGACAGCAGCAACACACAATTGCTTTTATTCAACTTTTGACTTTTTGCTGGTGAAGTTTTGATATATACGCTAAGTTGAACAAAACAATCAAAACCAAACGAATTTCAGAAATTTCGTGCAAAACAAAAACCTAATCAGCTATAGTGAATGTGAGTTTCAAATAAAAAAATTTCTTTTATTTCTCCACTCTTCCAATTTGTTGTTATTTTCTTGTCATCTCTTTAAATTCAAACAATAATATTTTGAAAATTTTTGCTATTTAGTTGGTTTCTTCATCTCTCTCTCATTTTTAGATAGAAAATTGTGGTAAAAATCTTGTGGTGTAAATTCGGTGTATTATATTTTGTATTGATTGTGTCGTCGCATATAGAAAAAGTGAAAAAAAAAAACACGAAAGAAAATACACTGTGAATCATGGCGGCTGCTGATGTTGAACTATTACCAAAAGTATGTATCAGTAACTATAAATTTAGTTTTAGTTTTTTTTCCATTTCATTTTTATTCAAGTTAAACTAAAACATTATTTCGTTGTTTATGAATTGAGAAATTCAGCCAGTTCAGATAATGTTTGTTAACAAATGGTCGTATTAGGAAACAGCAACGACACATATTAAACACAGAGAGTTGTTTTCGAATGATACCGATTACATAGCGTTTGTTTAGAATCTGGCCATATGATTTGCATTTAGTTTTGAAATTTTTGGAAAAATTGATTATTTAACAAAACATTGAAAATTGATTCATTTTGAAGTGCATAGAACATTGAAATGCACATCAATTTGAGATAATTGCTTGCGACTAAAATGAATAGTCGTTAAACGATACACAGAATGCACTGTGGGTTAGGGCGTTGCTTATCGCTTGTTGACAATACTCATATTCAAGATTCTAATGTTGCATAAACAATTGTTTGAATGTTTCCGCATTTAAATAGAATATATTTTCTTTCATCATACGATGCATAAAAGAATGAACAGATGAAAAAAAAAAAACAATTTCAAAACATACAAAATTGAGAAAAACAGAATTCAATCGTTTCCATCCATATATAAACGTCGTTCGAATCAGTTTGACAGAAACAATTTACAACCATTTTCAATGTCACACACTTACGCATTTCAATGTATACTCTTTCACATGCGTTTCAATTGTTGGTATTCCAAGTACAAACAGCATATATACATTTCTGCTGATTGAATCATTTATTCGTTTGAAAAAAAAAAAAAAACAGCAACAACAACAACAAAAAACAATTACTGTTTTTATCCAAACAATCAACAACGAAGCAGAATGGAATTTTCTAATTAAGGAATTTGTCAGTACGGTTAATTATAGTTTTGAAAAATGAAATGAATTAATCGTTTTGATTTGGGGAGAAATCTGTTTAGAAAGCTTCTTTTTGTTCGCTTTTGATTTTAACAGGAATTTTCTTATTGTTGTTGTTGTCGCTGAGCAATGGCAATTTCAAAACGAAACAAATTTTAATGAAACAAATCGAATAAAAAAAGCACCGACACAATTCAATCACAATTGTGAACAATTGTGATGCAGAAGAAGCACATACAAACAATGTTTAGTTAATTGACCGACTTCAATCATTTCACAATGATTGTACGGTCAATTGAATGCATTTCATAAATACCGGTATTATAATTGAAAACAATTTAAACTGTGACAGTTCGAATTAGATATGGGAGTAAAAGAGCGAGAGCTAAAGCGAGCGAGAGAAAGAGTTGAAAAATAAACAATCACTTATACAAACATATTTTTTTTGTTCTGTCATTATCGTTAGTTATAATTGAATTATATGCCAAATTTAATTGATATTCATGAGTGTATCAGTGAAAGAATGGGCCAGAGAAAATTGTGCTTCATTTGCTCTGATAGTCTTTTCACGTTGTCGGTCAAAGTAGAAAACATTATTTGAATAACAATGAAATGGTTGTTTTCTAAACGAAAAAATGTTTGCATATTTTCTATTTTCGTCTCTTTATTTCGACAATTAGAATGTTAAAAAGTCGTTCTAATTTGATTTTCTCTTTTGTTTTTATCGTTTTCTTTTTCATTTTTTTTTTTCTTTTCTCAAAATATTTATAGCCTGATTTGACACTCCGTACATTAAAATTGGCTGGTCATGTGGGATTTGACAGTTTACCAGATCAATTGGTAAATAAAAGCGTTCAAAATGGATTCGTATTCAATATCATGTGCATTGGTAAGGATAAATAAAAGAACAAAAAAATCCTCCGTAAAAACGTAATTTGCGCATATCTAGCTTTTCAACTTAACATTTTTCTTTTCTTCTCGTCTAGGTGAAACTGGTTTGGGTAAATCAACATTAATGGATACATTGTTCAATACAAGTTTTGAATCAACACCAAGTCCTCATACTTTACCAAATGTAAAACTCAAGTCGCACACATATGAATTGCAAGAGAGCAGCGTACGATTGAAGTTAACCATTTGCGATACGGTCGGTTATGGTGATCAAATCAATAAAGATGATTCATTTAAAGCGGTTGTCGATTATATTGATTCACAATTTGAATCATATTTACAAGAAGAATTAAAAATTAAACGAGCTCTATCGACATGCCATGACAGTCGCATTCATGTTTGCTTATATTTTATTTGTCCAACGGGCCATGGTCTTAAATCACTTGATTTGGTGTGCATGAAAAAACTCGATACCAAAGTGAATATAATACCAATCATTGCAAAAGCTGATACCATTTCAAAGACCGAATTACAACGTTTTAAATCGAAAATTATTCAAGAATTATCCACAAATGGTGTTCATATTTATCAATTTCCAACGGACGATGAATCCGTTGCTGAAGTAAATACATCAATGAACAGCCATGTTCCATTTGCGGTTGTCGGTAGCACTGATTTTGTTCGCATGGGCAATAAAACAGTTCGTGCACGACAATACCCATGGGGTACCGTGCAAGGTAAGTTGATTTTCATCAAACATATACCACACAAACACGCATACATTTAACGTAAATTGTTGATTTTCTGATTATATTTTTTTTTTCCATTTTTCATCTCACTTTCTTCTCGCACTTTCCATTTCTGATCTCATTCGATCTCTCTCTCTCTTTCTTTTGCAATACTTTTAGTTGAAAATGAAAATCATTGCGATTTCGTGAAATTACGCGAAATGCTCATCCGTACCAATATGGAAGATATGCGTGAAAAAACCCACACCAGACACTATGAATTGTATCGTCAAAAACGTTTAGAACAAATGGGATTCACTGACGTTGACAGCGAAAATAAGCCCGTAAGAACCGTCAATGTTACGCAATTAAAATTTTTTAAATGTTTTGTTTTGATTAGTTTTAAACTAATATGTAATTTTAATACATTTTGTTTTGAATTAGGTATCATTTCAGCAAACATTCGAAGCAAAACGTTCGAATCATTTGAATGAATTGCAGGCAAAAGAAGACGAAATGCGACAAATGTTCGTTCTTCGTGTTAAAGAGAAAGAAGCCGAATTGAAAGAAAGCGAAAAAGAGGTATGAATAAATTGAACACTACACCCCTTTCAACAATCAATTTGATAAATTAGTTAGGTTTTTTTCCACATTTTTAATTCTCAAATTTTCGTTCTCCATTTTTTATTCCTCAATTTTCGTTCCCCATTCATTTTTTCACTGAGAATCCAAATTTAATTCATATAATTTGAATCAAAATGAATATTTTTCAATTACAGTTGCATGCCAAATTCGATAAATTGAAAAAGGATCATGCTGATGAAAAGAGAAAACTAGAAGAGGCACGAAAAAAATTGGAGGAAGAATTTTTGGAATTCAATCGTCGCAAAACACAGATGGCTACATCCCATCACACGCTTACGCTCGGCAAAAAGAACAAAAAATAAAAGAGAGAGTGACACACACACTTCACATCCACCCATCATCCGAATATCTAAAAGAATAGAAACTATTTCATCGATTAGAAAACTTGCTAAAGAAATTATTACAACAAAACTTATAAAGAAAAAAAGTGAAAATTTTCTTTTTTTTTATTCTTATGATCGTACACAAACGCAGACGTCAACAAATGATATAGCATATGATTTAAGCAAATATACGCATAGATTATTATTTAAAAGTTTTAATATTTATGAATTATAACTCGCTGAACAGTTCTGACAAAATGGAAATTATTGTGGTTTATCAATTGATATTAAATGACCGTTGTGAGTTTATTTAATATCAGAATTTTTGTGATTATCAAAATCACATGTAATTTTTTAAAATATTACTAAACTCATATTCGGTATCTAAAAACACACAAACCAGCAATGCACATAATCCATTCATTCATTTTTTTTTTTGTCTTTTTTGTACCGCCCAACACACTTGCGCAGCAAATATATGAGCTTGTTTTCCGTTCAAATATATAGACCGTTTTTGTATGATTCCAATTTGCTACTTGATAAGAATCAATTTTTTGCTTATCAGCAAAATACAACTGCTTCATGAAATGGCATGAAATGAAGTCAAAAATAACGAAATTAAACATGAAACTGTTGAATTTTAATTAAAACATATATGAATATATTTTCGTTTTCCGTTTTTAATTTCATCAAGAATTTCATTTCATTTTATTGACAATTGTAAAGAAAATTTTAAAATGCAAAATCATTTTTAGAACAAATAAAATTATTTGATTTGGTAATGCTAAAATGAATTGTGTGTTTTTTTATTGTTATTTTGGTTCCGATTTTTTTTTTTTTTTTTTTTTTTTTTTGGTTATCAGCAAAGTGGAATTTGAAAGACTTGATTTGAATTTTTCCTACATTTTCTGACAGGCACAACATGTTGACGTATTGAAAATATTCAATGTTTTTTTTAGTCGAAACACGGATCGAATGATGTGAGTATACCTGTAAGGATAAAAGGAGAGATAACAAATGATTTTTTTGAAAGAAGTAAAATATACAGAAACCATATATGTAAACCGAGATAGATACTATGATATCAATTGACTATGAAACTTAGCTTATGTTATTCAATCTTCTCTTGTTCCAACCAACTTCGACAGTGACTGATTTTTCTTCTCTTTTGCGTCATTCTTTCCTCCAAGAGATTCCGTTTTTTTGGCGCTCTGACATGTGTCCAATGGAAAATGTTCATAATCGACTTGAAAATTGAGAAAACCACGAAGAGACGACAAAACTCAATTTGTAAGGTTTTTACATTCAAGAGAAAGAGATGCAAATACATACTAGTATATATGCATCTCTCTCTTCGTGCAATAAAACCTTACAAAATGAGTTTTGTCGTCTCTTCGTGGAGAAGACTTATAAATTTTGATGTCACTTCATAAACTTACTCTGATTCGACGTTCAGCTTTAATTGCAGTGGAATTTTCGGAATGCCAAACTGATTTATCCAAATTCCCAAACATTCATGTAAACAAATGGATTTCTTGTTTATGTATAATATACACTTGAAACTGATGACAATACACTTGAATTCAATTATGAAAAGTATTTACATTACGAGCGCTGAATATTTGTAGCCTGATTTGACACTCCGAACATTAGAATTGGCTGATCATATAGGATTTGACCATTAATCAGATCAATTGGTAAATAGAAGCCGAATTGTATTCAACATCATGTGCAGCAAAATATATCAGAAAATTCAAAGGACTAAGTCTTGAATATTTTGACAAAAAATGAGCAATTTACATGGTTTTTGTTGTCTTTATAACGTGCATCGCAATTATTACACAATGCTACACAAACAGACACAATGCATTTTAGATTTATGGTTAAAAACGTGAGTGCAATACCCAAAAATTGACTATTTTCATATATTTGACCGTGCATTTTTTAAATGCGCTGCGTGATATCAGTTTTTTTGCTTTTTTGCGCTTGAAAGACTCCATACTAATAGAAAATCACAACTAGAAACTTCTGGTATCAAAAAATTTTTTTTTTTTGTAGCATTGTGTTATTTTAAAAATGCAATTCATTCATTTGAGACGTTACGTGTAATTTAGTATAATATTTATTACTTTATTTCTGACATTTCTAAACTTTTCACTCAAGCGATGAGTGATGAGTATAGTGATTCATTCGCAAAGAAAATCGTACAATGTTTATCAACGTTGTCAACGAACATTTTGTTTATTAAAATTCACGAACATTTGTTCATCAGAATTAACGGAAAATTTTATTTTAAATAATTCAAGGGAAATGGAATAGAATAAATATGTTTGGCTTCTTATCACCAGAAATGTGTCGAATTATTTCTGAGAAAAATAATGCGTTCGTTGAAATTGACCGAATACAATTTTGGTGTTTATATGATCAAATCTGTATACAGAAACCACAGATGATAAAAGAAAACCGAATTTAATCGTTTCCATCCATATAAACGTCTTTTGAATCAGTAAAACAATGCCGTACAGACGAGAAAAATAGTTGTCTCAGGTTCCCATGCTCTCCAGGGCACCACAAAGAGAGAAAATTAGGAAAAATAAAAAAATACAACTTTTAAGGCGCCTCAAAAATTGCTATGTTCTATGAAAAATCTATATTTATGGTATTTCATGACAAGGGAGAGATTTTTCAAAATGTGATTTACAAATGTAGCGTTAAGAGGAAAAATGTCATACAGAAAAGTTCCGTGGAAAAATGAATAAAACAAGTGGCAAATGAAGTATTTTATACGGAAAATATGTTCCAACTTGGAACTTCCAAGTAATTGGCATATAAGTATTTTTATCATTTTTCTGCGGAACTTTTCTGTATGACATTTTTCCTCTAAACCTTTCAAATTGTACAATCAATTAATGCTGATTTCAATGATAATTCGTTTTACTCCAAAATTGAAGCATAATGTTAATTGGCATTGTGAATACACTGGGACAGGGGGTCTTGAATCTTGTTTAATACTATTTATTTGTATTAAATAATTACTTTTAAAATAGCAAAAGCTACAATTGTACATTATTTCATTTTGCATTAAATGTATCGATTTGTTTTTTCACTAAACAAAAATTATGTGTCCACAAAAGAGGATATTTGTTGTTTGAATGAGTAATAAATTGCTGTACTGATGAATGAATGAATGAGATAACAATTCATTCATATAATACATAAAATGTAAAAATAATGAAGTAAAAAGTAAATTTATTTTTAAAAAAAATGGTAAAAATTGGAAAATTAATTCTAAAAAAGTTGTGATATATATCAATGCATATTCAAACCATAAAAATGAAAATTGTGAATATTCTGTTATTGTTTAGATGTTTCATTTCAAAAGACTGTGATGGCAAATACTTTCCGATGTCGAGCGACATATAATTTTCTGATATTTAAATCAATGAAGTGCACGAATTACGACAATTCATTGTGTAAACAAATAATGTTTGAGAAAACTACTTTATGTCAGATTTATTAGTTTAATAGCATTGTATTCTTGATTTTTGTCTTTCATTTTGAATTTGGCTTTGTGATGCTGAAAATCTTACTAAAAAGCTAAAATTCTGAACGATAAAATGAAAATAAAAACTTTTTGTGTGAAGGCAAGTGAATAGAGTTTGGTATACACTTCTACATCTGCGGTAATCCAAAAGATAACATGATAATAACGCAAATGTTAATATGAATGAGGGAGGAGGTAAACTTCGTTTTCAAATTCACATTTAATTGTTCACTTTAAGTTAATCAAAAGTCTATGAATTCTCGACCATTGTGTTGTGATATTGAATTTTGCATTTCGCATTTCATTATTATTTGCGTAAGTGGGATATCCCCCATCCATAAAAATGTTTGTAAACAGCATCAAAAATACACACGCGTTGTTCAAGACGGCACCAAAAAATATGTACGAATCAAATTGAACAACATTGTTTGTAACGTGTGCCGTTGTTGTTGATTTCGTTGTTGCAAGATGATGTAGTTCAAAATAAACTCGCGCGTACTCAATCTCCCACACTTGCTCGCTTACACGCTCGTCTTGCATGCAAACAACATTGTAAGTGTAATTGCAGCATCATTTTGGGGCGCGTAATGAAACAACTTCGTTCAACAGTGCATTAAATTTGAAAATTTATTTTCAACTTGACCGTAATTAATCATGTTGCTTCCGTTTGTGTGCCGTTTTTCATTTGCCTAGTTTTGTCGGCCCGGTCCTAACATTTTTGCTTTTTTCATAAACATTTTTCACGTTTGTTTCTCGGAGGTAACGCGCAAATGTTATGGTATATTTTTTTCGCTCAATTTTCTTCTTCTTTCGTTTTTGCTGCTTTCTGTTACTTATGTTTCACGAAAAACACTTGCGGTATAAATTCAAATGAGATATTTGAAAGATGAACCGAAAAGCAGCAGAGTAGTCTTAAACCATCAAACAGGTGTCTCATTGTCTCTACGATTTTCATTCGGCTGTAACTTTTGCTCAAGTCTCATTCATAATAATCGAAAATAAACAGCATTACGATTAGATTCAATTATATAAATTAAATTCACTTCACTTAGAGATGAGAACGAGCGGCACAAAATGACGTAAAACCTAGTAGAACATAATCAGAAACACTTTTTTCTCATCTCCGTTCATTCCACGATCTTTTTTTCTCTCCCTCTCTCTCTTTTCCTCCCTCTCTCTTTCTTTCTCTTTCCTTTTCTCTCTCTCTCTCTCTCTCTCTATGTCTCTTCGTCATTCTCATTCTTTCCCTTCTGGTCTAGCGATCTTATTCCCAAGATCTCTTTTACCGAACACACATAATTACATAATTTCAGAAGCTGAAGAGATTTTGCAAATGAATGACCATCTTCCTTCTCTCTCTCTCTCTCTCTCTCTCTCTCTCTCTCTCTCTCTCTCTCTCTCTTTCTCTCACGATAATGCATAAAAGCGTTATTTATAAATCAAATGCCCTCCTATTGTTGCAATGGGCCCTTATTTTAACGGAATTTGAAATGAGATTTTTCGACATAACAAAATTTCCATGCTAAACTTGTTGCATTCAATATTTTGTTCAAATAAATTTAACTAATTCTTTTGTGTGGAACATTCCACTCCAAATGCATATATTTGAATAAATTGACCAGATGTAGCCAACTAATTGTACAACAACTATAAAAATTACTTATGACAAGTATGGTTTTATTACATCATGTCGGATAGATAGTTGGTTAGAAATGTACTCAAAGGAAATGTATTCAAATTCCTGAAATCAGACGATACTTGTGCATATTAATGTTCATTATTCGGAAAGAGGTGACATTATTTTTTTATGATTTTTTTTTGTAATATAATCAATTCATTGAGAGAAACAAATAACCAAAATTTAATTCAACATTTAGCAAGGTTTTACTTACGCTGGAAACATCAGCTTGAAATAAATCCATCAGATGGATTTATCCGATAGATTTGACGCTGCGTATTTAAATAATTTTTGGCAAGCATTTAACATCAAACACTTTTGTTTTCGATTTTTGCATATAGATAGGCAAAATGTTCATTTACAATCAGTGATTCCGAAGATTCGTACAGTTTAAAGCATGCACATTGAACTTGTCGAAATTGTATTTTTTTTTTCTCAATTGGTAATTCAAATTGTTTGTCCATAAAAATGACTTTGCGTTTGTCCCTTTAGTCTGGTGGTTTATGACTAGTTGGAAAGACTTGCGAGTTCGAGGGATTTGTGTGAAGGAACTCGTTCGCACTTGCTTAAACTTGAGTAATTTTACGAATCGTATCCCCCTAGACTTTAGTGCATCATTTAGATGTATGATAGTGTAAAGAGAATGTATTGAATGACTTGAAATTGATTATTTCGATTTTTTTAAGCGATTTCATTGAAATTATACTTTTATTATGTCTTGCGTACACACACAAGTGTGTAGTATATCATAGTTAATTTTATTTTCAAATAAGTCAACATTTCTCGATCAAGTCAATTATGGTTGGGTAATAATTTAATTGGTGTTCTCGTCTGGAAATCTATTTAAATAGCTCATCATTTATATTGAATGTGCAACAGTGTCGCAAACATTGGAGAATATCATCATAAGAAAATACAAAAATGGCCTTCAGTCCATGAGATTTATTTCGTGCATTGCAACTGAAAATTGCCTGATGTTGGAGACACTCTTGCAAGGAAAAAAGAGCAACAAAAATATAAAAGAAAGCGAAGAATAACAAGAAAAATTGAATAAGCACACTTTCTATGTTGAGAGAGAAAGAGGGGGAGAGAGAGAGAGAGAGAGAGAGAGAGAATCACAGATACGTACAGCGTACACTCACCACAAATAATTCTTTTTGCTGATTTTTTCTTTTCTATTTTCAATTCACTTGGGCGCTATAAATATGGTTTAAGGATTCGATGGACTTGGTTATTTGGTTATATTCATTTTTGATTTGCGGTTTGTTTCGCGGTTTTTGTTTTCATTTCATTCATACCATAGAATTCTTTCGACTTGGCACAAATATCGTGAAACCAAAGAAATCAATCTGAAGACGAAAAACAAAATGAACAAAATCGAATGATGCAAAATACAAAAATGATGTCAATTTTTCCATCGATTGTTTCTTGCTCTAATTTACAATTTTTCAAAGCAATTTTCCGAACATTTTCAAAGAATATTTAGGCCATTTATGCGACACACCAAAATATAAAGATAAGTCACTGAAGTGAGAGAGCACTTTAAATTGTGCCCTGTCAAATGAAGATAAATTATTGGCTTGTAAACGGCAAATGCCTGAACACCGTCCATACCATATGGCGCAATGTAAATAAATAGAATAATAAAATTCACATTTATGAAAACCGAAGTGAAATGGAAATGGTACGAGTGAACCGAATGGAAGAACAAAAAGAAATGAAATGCAGAAAGAAACGAACAAGAACAAGAACGTCGAAAGAGATGTACATAGAAGGAGATGGAGAAGGAGAAGAGAAATGTACAGCATAAAATTCATTTCCATTTTGTGTATAATAAATTTTAATGTAAAATTTCCTGATTTATGCATTTATTGCGTCCTAATACAAGCTCCTTTCGATCTATGGCATAAAGTACACAAAGCACAATACACCGCAGAGATTTGCAAGAAAAATATGCGGTTTGGCGTGTGTAACATTATTTGGTACGGTCTCTCTATCTCTCTCTCTCTTTCTTTCTTTCTTTCTTTCTCTCTCTCTCTCTCTCTCTCTCTCTCTCTCTCTCTCTCTCTCTCTCTCTCTCTTTTTGTGTGTGTCATAACGAAAGTACTCCAATGACAGATGAAATAAAAGTCGATTGTTTTACTTCTATTTATGTTTCATTTTCTCAAAAAGATATGTGACTTTCTTTTCCATCTTTCATAATGTGTATATGTGTACTATTTCAATATCAATATTTTCCTTTCTCTCCTTTTTTGCCTCTCCCCCTTTTGCCCTCCTCTCTCTCTCTCTCTCTCTCTCTCTCTTTCCCTTGTTTAATTCTTTTCCAGCATTCGTCTCTTAAAAGGAATAAACGTACAAAGTACGTTTATAAATTAGAAACTTTGCAAAAAAAAAAGAATAAATGTTCTTCAAAATCCATTATATGAAGAATAATCCAAGTCACTTGCGAATTTTCAACATTTTTCTGTTTTTTTTTTTGCTCGGAATTTATAGTCATGCGATATAGTATTTAAATTATCTGTGAACTTTAATGTACAACTTATAATGCTGCATACAGACCGAGAATCGATCGATTAACAAGATCATCGTTTTTTTCTTCTTTTGAAAAAATATATTCGATTTAACCATTCAATTTGTTATGCAAGTAATTTCTTTTTTTTCTCTTTTTCATCTTTTCTACTTTTTCTCATTCCGCTTAACTCTTTTTCCGTTTTCTTGTTTTTCTTTTCTTTTGATAACATTTTCTCCCTTTAAAAGAATCTTTATTTCCCATTTAATGATGAATTCGTTAATTTCAAAAGCTAGTTTATGCGTTTTCAGTTGTTTTACAAGGCTTTGATATTTACTCATTTTCTTCATCAATTACGATTTCCAAGTTGGCTTGGATTTTCCATATTCTGCTTCCCTCTTCCTCCTTCTTCAAAATGAATTTTAATTGATTGCATCGGGAAAAAAAAAAAAAAAATCCAAGAACAATCAAAAGTTGTACCTTGAACTATTTCTCAGGTTAGCCTATATTGTAAATATCTTGATGCAATCATACTGGATATGTACATAAAAGTACTGGATATGCACACAAAATTGTCTGCACACAGAGTGCAATGTGGTTGTTTGAATCAATTGAAAGGACCCACAAAGTTATTCACATTGAACGCAATAAAAAATCCAAAATTATTTCTTAATCTGCTATGAAATTCAGGATCCGTTTAGTAACATTCATGCGAAGAAAAAAAAAAATGAAAACATTTCCATCGGTTTCATTACATTCAAGTGTTTGATCACCGAATTTAATAAACCATTGAATTGTATTTTTGCCGCTTGATGCATGTTCATTTATGCGTTTTGCGACCATTTACTTCGTCATCTATTGTTGTGTTCATATCAAGCACCGCAAAAAAAAAGAAAAACGAACGAATGAATGAGAATAAAATTCCGATTTGGTTGTCTGTGCATTTGCCTTAGTTGGTAGATTTTGAATATATATATTTTTGCTGAATTTCCACTTTTTTTTATTTATTAATGACGCAACGATTACAAACGCTACGAATTTACTTGCCGGATATTTGTAGACATTTCAGATCAGTTTAATAAGCGATGCAATTCCGTTCCATTTCAATCCAGTCAGCTTTGTATGTATGGTTGATTTTTTTGTTGTTGTGTTTCGTGCAAAATGCCATCATATACATCTGAGGGAGTGCACACACAAAAAAAAAAAAAAAAAAAAAAAAAATAACCAAAATACTTTGCTCTGATCAGATGAACTTATTTGAGAGGAATACTAAAAGAGTTTAGCAACCGTTTTTGTATTTATGTCGATAAACCACAATGCAATAATAATGAGTAAAAGTTATAGTGAAGTTTCAAATAAGAGTGTTCATTTCAACCAAACCAATACTTTTTCGCTGTCGGAAAAGTAATAATGTGAAGTGAAAGAAAAAAAACATACACAACTGAAGAGAAGAAATGATGATTGCTCTAAGTTTGCATCGGAGGTTTTTTTTTTTTTTTTTGATATTCAACGAGTCGTCGATTTAGATTATTGTTTTGCTCGTACCGATTTGCCGTTGATGTATTTCGTCGCATCAAACTGGAGCAGACCATATATTGAATGGGAAAATGTATGTGATGTACGTGTTGTGCAATGCATTTTATCATCATCATCAGAGTCGCTGTTGTTGTCGTCCTCGTCGTCGACATCATCATCGCTTCCATCGTCGTCGACGTAGTTGTCATCATCGCAGCCGCAACCACCGTTGCTCCCAATTCTATCTCAGTGATAATGAGTTGCATTGTTGCATGTTTTAATAAGCATATATGTAAATATAGTTGCGATTTATTGCGGCTGTAATCATACAGGATCAGGCCATAAGCACATACACGCACACTCACATATTCCCTCACAAAAATATACATTTATATAGTGCGCTCATCGTTCGCCTCAATTCATTCGAAGTGCATATGAGCTACTGGGCTGATTATGATGATTATACGAAATAAATCAGCAATAAATAATGGGCATGATGAAAGTGCATTGTGCCACCAGCAGTAACAATGCTCACAATATATATTTTATTTATTCAACTTTATGCTCACAAAATGTTATAGCCTCAGTCAGTCTTAGGCAGAGCTGAAATGTACAAGAAAATAAAAATGGAAAAATATTGATGTACCAAATACGAAAAAGAAGAAAAAAAAAATTATCAACGCGAAAAAAAACCCCAAGACGGTGAAAAAAAAAGAGAATGGAGAACGAAATGAACAAATTATGAAGATACAGACGAGATGTAGTAAAATTGATGGCATTAATTGAGAGTATGCTAAATGCATATACATTTTTTTCTTCTTGGATTAGAGACCACACATTCGTTCAATGATTTAGTGACGAAGTCAATTGTTTATTGTAACAAAATGTGAAGTTTATCACATTTGAAAAGTGAAGATTTCCGTTGGGAAAAATTTGGCATTTTCTTTTTTTTTTTTTTTTTTAATTCATTTTAGTGTTAAAGTTAGTATGAATAACAGTTTTTGTAATCGGTTGCAATTTGTTTCTCATGGAACTTATGTAGAAATTTAATTATCAATTGAAATGAAACCCCAAAGATAATTTGTGGCAAAATAATAATTTTTTGTCCTTAACGAAAAATTGAAACTTGCAAACGATTTGCAATGGAATGCTTTTTCATTTAAAAAAAATTACAATGAGAAAATGGCTTATTTGAATAAAAATCAGAATAAGAGTAAGCATACTAATATGCAAATGCTTAAGAAATTCAACTTAAGATTCAATTTTCAAAATGTCTTTTTTTCACTCTCTCTCTCTCTCTCTGTTTCCCTCAATCTGAAAGCATTTAAATGCCGAAAATTTGGAAATGCATGGCATGATTTAATGTGTAACATTCCGAGTTTTAAATGCTTGGCATTTTGCAGAAATCGTTACTATTTCTTTTTTTTTTTTTTTGCATTTCCATTTTTTATTCGGATTTTTCTTGCTCTGTGTGTGTATTGGCGTAAAGGCCACAACAACGAGTAATGATACAGTCATGTTAAACTGGCAACTACTTAAATAAACAGCGTCATTGTATTCATTCACATCACTTTCGCTCACTATATGGAAATGTGTTGCGAAGCTCTGGTGAACGCGTTCAATGTTCATACTACTATAACATTAATGTCTGATAAACTCAACCATACATCTACAAATTCACATTCCATACACGAACATTTCGAAGTAAAACTGAGCAAAAATTGTGGGTTGAGAGAAGGCGAACGAAATAAAGAACAATAACAACAACAACGACAACCAACAACCACTGTAATGGAATGAAAAACGAGAAAAAAGCACATAGAAGAGGACAAAGAAGAAGAAGAGGATGAAATGAAGAGAAGTTGGCGTGGCTGAAGGGAAACGTCGTGCAGCATTACTAGCGCATAAATCCCGTTGCGCTTCATTATTAATTTGTGCCCGCTTTGTTATTCTTTTACAATTTTATATTTCTATTATTTTTGTGCTTTTTGGGCGGCTGACTTTTGTAGTTTTGCACAATTTCGGTGACGATGGACAAGTTTGTTTGTGTGTGTGTATATGGAGTATGGAATGGTGCGGTGCGGTGCAAAGTAAATGTCGGCACACTACATTCAACATTCAGGCAACTAAAATGCGCTCGTAAATGTGCTGCATGTTTATGACTGAAACATGCACTACCAAATTTTACTGGTTTGTAATCCCTTGTACCCGTCTCATTTCACTCTGTGCATACATTTGTTCACATTCGGGGTTTTCCAGTCTTAGACTCTATCGAAACATTCAAAATGATTTCGACCGAAGCCGTTTTCACTTAGATTTTTTTCTCTCTCTCTCTCTCTCTTTCTCTCTTTCTTTCTTTCAAATGTTCGTTTGCTTTGCTTTGCGCGCGATTCTGTTCTTCTTATTTATTTATATTGTTCTGTTTTTTCTTTGAATTGGTTCAAACGGAATGGCTACAAAAAAGTGATGCGAAAGTTTTCTGACCAATCGCCTCGTAATTTTTTTTACTCTCGACTGCCATTCAGAGCTATAAAAACAAAACACCGTTGAAGAAATCTATATTTCAAAAGCATTTTGGCTGAAATGTATTAAGGACATTTCTATTGAATTTTGAATATGTGCAGAAACAGCGACATCAAAAAAAAGTATACGAGAAAGAAAAAAAAAACACAAAACGATCGAACCAAAAAAGGAACGATACAATGGCTATTTACACGAATTTACGAAGTTGCACATCTATTGAGAAATATTAAGAAAATCGAAATGCAGTGAGGTACGGTTCAGAGAACGATTCGGGAAGATTGACGAAGAGAGAAAGAGAAGGAGATGAAGCGTCCGAATGTAAAAACCGTTAAAGAAGGTGAAGAGAGAGAGAGAGAGAGCGAGAGTGGGCAAGCCCTATAGCAAGAGCAAGAGAGAGAAAGAGAGCAAACAAAGAAAAGCTTAGAAATGAGCAAGACCGATCCAACTAGTGAGAGAGTAAACATTGCAACGCACATTGAGCACAGTTCAAATTTGTCTATTTGTGTGCAACATAAATGCAAAAAAAGCACATTCAACATTTGGCATGAAATTGATGCCAACTTGTTAGCAAATCCTTTTTGCAAGTTGTTTATTATTTACATCGTCTGCAGATGTGGTTTTGTGCGAAAGGTAAACACACAAGGTGAATCGGCTTTTTGCTCTTCATTCCTCATTCTCCAATACCTAACTCATACTTTCTATTTCTATTCGTCGTTTGCTAAGCACAAATCCTGGACAACTGTAAAAAGATTATTCCGGTTCACCATTTTAAATAGTTCAACAAGAAGAATATAAAACGTTTTCGATTTTTTTTTTTTTTTTTGGTTTTCTCGCAATTTTTATTTATAAGACAAATAAGAATCACACACAACACGAACAGTACAAGACAAGTCAATACAAGAAAAAAAAGAAAAAAAGGATGGAAAAGACGAGCTGAGGTTTGTTAAATGCAATACTGTCAAATGCAATAGATAAAAACGCACAACAAAAATCAATTAGGTATATAGTTAACGGAACATGATAATTGTTTTGAAATAGCATTGCCAGATGCACCTATTAAACGAAATATGTACATAAAAACTAATAGTTCCTTCTTAAATCTCGCTCCTGCTCCTGCTCTCTCTCTCTCTCTTTCATCATTTTCTCACACTCTTTCTATCGCTTTTTTATTTCCTTTGCTTGATTTTTCTTTTTATCTCTTTACTTTAGTTGCCTATGCCACAAAACTCTCCACTTTGAATCGATGTATTTATTCGTCTTTCATAGCCGGGCCAATGTTTCGTATTACGTGCAGAGAAAGCTCAAAACCAAGTATTTATTGAATAACATGAATTTGTACATGGTACATAAAACATGCGAGTGAAAGCTAGAAGTGCAAAGAAAAGACGACAGAGAGAAAAGAGAGAGAGAGTGAGAAAGAAAAAAATAAAGAAAGAATTAAGAAAAAAAAGCACACACACAAGAAAAACAACAACAACACCACAAACCGGTATAGAGATAGATTGACACTCGTAAATAATTTTTCTTCCTTTTCCTGCTCTCACTCTCGTTATATGCTACCGGTCTTCTTTATCAACATTCAGTTCAGTTGCCACAAAAATGTTTTTGCAAGTGTCTATGTCTCTTTCTCTTATGTGTGTTTCATATGCTTCCTTCCATCATTGTTTGATCATGTTATGGTATGTTATGGATGCGAGCGATGGGTATTTAAATTTATGATTTTCTGTTCAACCATCAAATGAATAAATAATTTTCATTTAAAAATGGACTATTTATGAATATATTTTGAATGGCATACCATATCGTCAGAATTTCATCGGACCAGTTTTTTTCGTTCTCTCTCTCTCTCTCTCTACTCCCTACTCCCTACTCTCTACTCTTTACTCTCTCTACTCTCAACTCTCTATCTCTTCTCTTCTCTTTTTCACTTCTTTGGTCATGTGAAATGGCATGGCACTTTTTCAGACTCGGCAAAATTATAACAATGATATGTTGGCGTATACAGTGAGTGTGTGATACAATATACAGTGATGATCATCATCATTATACATATATGTATAGATGAATTGAGGGGTTTTTAAAATTTTATTTTTCAACGGAATGAATTTTGTGCGACTACGACCAATTCGAAATGTTTTTTTGGTGAATCCATTTGAAGAACATTCAAAATTGCTCATTCTTTGGGGAATTTCTTTTCGATGTTTTTTTTTTCAACATTTAAATTTTATTATATTCCATTTGCAAGGTCTACCAGAAGAAAATGTACAAAAGATAATTTATTAATTTATATGTAATTTTTCGACGTTTTAATTCGCAACGTTATACTTATACCCGAGCTGATCTCGTTTGCTCCTTTTTTCAAAATTGTTCTTGAAAAATTCTTGGAAAATTCCATTTCGATATTTGAATTACAGCAAAAGTCTTATTGGTTTTTTGTTACTCTGTACAGAATTGATAAATATCATCAACATTTTCATTGAAAATAGTTCAAATTGATTTCGTTCAATGAATTCATCGTTGAAGGAGCCTGAATTCAATATACAAAATGTTTAAAACTAAGCGATATTTCCTTTTATTTCAAATGGTAAACAAGCCCTGGACGATGTAATTGTTTGGTGAATCGTTAAAATGTTGCCAATAATGCTTGTTGTGGCACCAAATCATTTCGTTAGCATTGTGTCGCAAACAAAGTTAATGAACATACTTTCGTACTTTATGTGTCTATTTGTTTCCTCATGATTTTAATAGGCTTTCGTATTCAGTATACAATCGATTGGTAATTTTCGAGACAGTTTCAATCGTTATTTCTTCTTCTTCTTTCTGCATATATTGACAACGAAACATGTCAATCAATCGTTGGTTGAGAAGACGATGTAGAAATACATACATCACACATGAATTCGATGTGTAGTATGATTTCTGTTACTGAAATCGCCTTCTGTCGTACAGTATCGTCGATTGATGTATAAATGTCTATTTTGGCAATATTCGCGGGCTATCATCAATTTACTTGATTATTTTCTTGGTCGTGAATTAGGGAAATTTCTTTGAACCAAGCATAAAATAGTAATGCTTACAAAATGTCTGAATGACGCCGTCGAAAGAGTACAATTGCAAATCGAATATGTGTGTGTATGTGTGTGTTTGTTTGGTGCAGCGCAAGTGTGTTTGAATTTATCAACAACCAAAAGCGTAAGTTCAAAAACGTTACCGTTTATCGTATTTCTTAGACGCGATCAAAACACATGACGATGACTTCATCGTGTGTGTTGCTTACTTACTCTCATTTTTTCTCACACTTTCATGCTCGAACTCCTCTTTTTTACTTTTTATCTCTCTCTCTCTCTCTCGCTCTCGCTCTCGCTCTCTCTCTCTCTCTCTCTCTCTCTCTCTCTCTCGGGGTCTACGATTTCCCCGAAAATATCCGCGTAAATAAAATCTATACATAAAAAAAATATGTTTAGCTTGGACGAGGTCATAAAGTTCACTTCGCCATGCATACATATCCACTCTATACCAGCAACGGTGAAAAACAGTGTGAAAGAGAGAGTGAGAGTGAGAGAGAGCGAGCGAGTGAGCGAAAAAAAGGTTTCGAGTTAACTTACAAATAAAAATACCAAAATTATATGCCTGGATACAAACACGTACATAAATTGTGTACGTGCGACTAATAATTTTTTTCCTCTTCACAACACATCTGAATGAATGAACAGCAACCAGAAGAGAAAGAGTGATAGCTGTAACAAGCATGTAAAAAAGTAAGAAGGAGCAAACTAAAAATCTAGGAAGACAAGTCAGAAATTGAACTTCCATCGTTTGCCCCATTTCTATTCATACATTTTACTTTCGCTAAATGTAACTACATTTCATTTTGTGTATCCCTTTATAAACATTCCAAATAGTCATGAAAAGTTGTCGCAAGCAAAATTTACATATTTTATTTACTTGTTTTTGAAATGGAACGGAATTACAAATTTCTTAATACAATTATGCATTGTACACAAAAAGTTCCCTCCCTCTCTCGGTCTCTCTTTCTTTTTTCCTGTATTCAACTAAAGAGCTCAAACTCTGACCAAACTAATACCAATATGATGGAAAACCACCCCATTAAAGTGGACGGCTATTTGGATTATTCACAATTCAGTTTTATTCACATGAACAGCTTCGTTTCATTTCTGTTCAATAAATTGAGAATAGAAAAAAAGAATTAAAAAAACTGTTTGGTGTCGAAATAATCAATTTCAATATGCTGGCAATTTTTGTTTTTTTGACAAAAATTCAGATTTAAATCATTTCAATTAATACGAACTAAAAGTTTCAACTCATAAATGAGAGTAGCAATTTCAGCAAATATTTGATCAGACAACACATTTTAACTTCGAACAGAAAATTGCCTTATTGATTTCCCTTGCTTGCTTGAAATGTGCACAAAACCGTATCATAATATTGGGTGTATGCAATAATTTCCGAACTTTTTTCGTTCAAAAGATACATTTATTTCAATAATAAAGTGAATGAGTATATTAACCAATATATTCCCCATCGTTAGCTATGACTTCGCGTCATCTTTCAGGAAGTTTGTGGATTTCGCGTTGAAAGAATTCCTTATCTTTTGAAGCTTTCAAATCAGCGACCCATTTTTGTATTTCTTCAAAGTTTTTAAAGCGTACATCGGCCAGGTCAATTTGCATCGATCGAAACAAATAGTAGTCCGAAGGGGCAAGGTCTGGAGAGTACGCGGTTGGAATCAAGCTGAGTTTTTTCGACGTTTGCATGATGTGGCTTGGCGTTTTCATCGTGAAAAAAAACTTTGTCTTGTTTCTAGTCTTGTTTAGTCGCTATCTGTGGCCGTTCTATCTTCAATGCATGCTTCATTTTGATTAATTGTTGCTCGTAGTGTTCACTATCAACCGTTTGGCCAGGCTTTAGCAGCTCATAATATACGACACGTTCCTGATCCCACCAAATACACAGCATAACCTTCTGGCAATGAATGTCTTGTTTTGATTGCGAAGGTCCTGGTTGGCCTGGATCTACATACGCTGCTTTACGTTTGAGATTGTCGTTATAGATCCATTTTTCATCGCCAGTAACAATTTGACTCAAAAAACAAGGTGTTTTTTGCATGTTTCGATTCGTGCTTTGACTTGATTTTCATTCAATTGATGTGGAACCCATTTTCCAAGTTTTTGGATCTTTCCAATTGCATGCAAACGTCTAGAAATGGTCGCTTGGTCTACATTCAACATTTGCGTTTGACATAGATTTTCATCGAGTAGTGCTTGCAATTGTGCGTCTTCAAATTTTTTTGGCTGACCTGGACATTCTTTGTCGCTGATGTCAAAATCACCACTTTTGAAGCGATGAAACCACTCGTAACTTTGTGATCTTGATAGAGCATATTCGCTATAAGTTTGCAAAAGCAAACGATGACTTTCTGTAAACGTTTTCTTAAAAAAAAAGTGGCCCAACAAAACTTCCCGCAAATGCTGTTTTATCTTCCAATTTTCAAAATGTTCCATCGTTGAAGAAAAAAATGATGCGCACAAACAAATGAAACTCTTTTGACTGATTTTGACAGCATTTCAATAGGTCTTCAAAATGACGTACATTCCATTGATCTACTACAGCTCACATGCATGTGGTGACATCTGTTGTAAAAGTTCGGAAATTATTGCATACACCTAATACATATTGCTATTGAAATTCCTTAGCCATGGCTTTGGTTGAATGGGTTGAAATGGTCCAATGGAAAGTAAATAATGTAACTTGTAGAGGAGTTGTCAACGGTGATGATATTTCTGGTTTGGCTGAGTGTGTGTTGATTTTTTTTTTGTATTTTCCATTTTCGTTTCGCTGGGAAATTGCGATGAAAGCAAAAAGCCACCACACGCTTGCAAGCTTGTATCATGTACTTGTTTCTGGCCGCTTTTGTTTTGTTATCTTTGCAGCTCGATTTCGAATGCTAAAATTTTAAATTCAATTCCGACAGGTGGTTTTCCGACAACTGTTTTCAATGGAATTAATATTTTTATCTCCACCATGACTGTATAAAATGATACGCGTACTATACAGTCAACGCCAAGTACACAGTATATTGAAATAAAACGGGCTCATTTATCGATACGGCCATCTATTCTATTGTTTTTACAAACGAAATAGACTTTTTTTTAATTTTTCGTTGCAAAGTTATTTTTTTTTTTTTTTTGTACAGTTTACGGAATATCCGTTGAAAATTAGCGTTATCAGAGAGGAGTGAGGTGGTGGAGAGATAATTTCGTCGTATGCATTTAATATTTTGCATCTTCACAGTAAATGTGCAGTAGTTTTCTCTTTTTTTATTTCCTATTTCTCGGTGAAATTGAAATTTTATATTATCTGAGTATTGATCATTGTTCTCAGTTAGTCTGTTACGGCATTGCTATAGCATCCCTTTTCGACTTGTGTGAACTGTCTTTATATTAACTTCAAAGTGCATACAAATATTGTCATTTTCATTTAAAACAAAGATTTGAATAAAATGCACTGTTGAAAGGAAAACATCTTGTTGAAATCTTTACTTTTCACTTGATATCATAAACGAAACGCTTTCCATTGATTATTTGAACATTTAAAAGTTTTCAAGTTTCTTTAATTTTATCATTTATTTTAACAGCTTTTTTTTGAAGTTCAATTTAAAGGTGAACAGGTATAAAGTACATATATCAACGATGATTAAGCTAGTGTGTTAAAATTTAGAAATTATTGTCTGCGAATATGTCTACAATTTAGAAAATTCGAAATAAATGAGAAAGTTCTCATATTCAATCCAAAACAATTAAAAACAATCGTGTGTATCGTGATCAATGTTTGAAACACTGGGAAATCGTATCTGTATGCAATATGTGCTTTAATTATCCAGTTTTCAAGTTTCATTCGTAAAATTTGAGAAATTTTCTCTGGATCGTTGAATTGCTCAAAGGTAAATGTCAACGTCAAAAGCACTGATTTCATTTTGTTAAATTGAATTGGTCGATGAGTTAGTGGTTGAAATGCTATTTGATTTAACTATTTTTCACGCACATTTTGATTTAAATAGTAATGTTAGTAAATCAAACTATTTTTGCATTAACATTTCAAAATTCCGTCAAAGATATTATTTTTCGATGCAATTTATAAATTGTCTGTTTGTTTTAACTCAATTTCAACTTTTGGTGTTTAATTAATGATGAAATGCGATTCCAAAAGTCCATTTATTCATTCAACAATTGTTTCATTTTGAAAGTTTAATTTGCTTTCGCATTTATGAGTTTCTGTTGATATTTTGCTATGATATGAATTTGGGTTTTCTTTTTCTACAAATTGTCACATGTTTTAATAAATTACTGAATTATTTGTTTCTTTACTGTATATAAATATATCAAAGGCGCAGTTGAATTCGATATACATTTTTTTATATTGTTTTTGATAAACAATTTTTAGAATAATCTCAAAAATTTTGAAGAGTTTCAGCACGTATATTGACGTTTCAATGAAATTTTAAAACATTTCTCGCAAAATATCTTATCATCTAAATAATAAATATACTTGGATCGATTTCAAGTGTCAAAACATAAGTACTTTTGACGAAATTACATTTCGGCGTAAAATTAGTTTCAATTCTGAACTCTATATATACAGTACTGACCTGTGAGCTACTGCTTTTTGATTTACATTTCCCATTTGATTGGGTTAATGTGAATTTTTCTTCTGAAAGTTCGGACTGTCCGATTTTGACTGAGGTTCATCCGAAGACAATGAAAGAAATACGGATCCAAAATAAACACGGACGAACATGGATGATCCGTGTCCGGTAACAACAGTACCCGTAGCCAGGGTTTGAAAACTAACCCCCTCTCACCTCCACAAGAGAAGCACCTCCTGACTTTTTAATTAAACACCCCTTTGAAAGTTGAAAAAATGTAAATTTTTTCAAAAAGTCACAAACACAATTTTGGTAAATACACGTTATGTAACCAAATGATTATCAGTGAACTATTCTTCGGCGCATTTTTGCATTTTATTTAAATTAGAAATTCATTTTTTTTCGAGGAACATAAAGACATTGAAGGTGAATATTTAAAGAAGTCTAAACATATTTGAATGTTTTCAAGTCATTATTTTACAGTTACATTTGTTGAATTGTCTTCATCTTTTCAGTTCAAGAAAGAAGCATATTAAAGCACAATGTTTCAGCATTAATCTATGACAGATTTGTTATTCGGAGCAGTCATACAATTTGTGCATATTTAGTTGTCAAATGCGGTAGAGACGACATTCCATTTATCAGCGCATGTTTTGCAATGCAGATTATTAGTTTAGCGTATTTGTGACTTCCCATACTATTTCATGATGATTACCAATGCTCCATAAGATAAGATAGATTTTGTTTATACAGCTTTTGATATTTTGGTTTTGGTTTTGGCATCGGGCATCGTTACTTGTACCATTATCTCAACAATTACTGACATTTTTACATTTATAATGGCAGACGCCGCATTCAAAAATATTTTAAAATTGGCTAAATCATGTGAATCAAATGGTTTCAATCTTTGAATTTAACGGAATGTATACAATTCGATCTGGTCAAATTTTGCTGAATATAGTTGTAGAAAATGAATAAAAGTGCAAGTATTCTTGTGAACAGATTGGTTGGTGTTTTTTCATACAACAATGAACTTGAATAAATTTAAAATAAATACAAATATAATCCATAATCAAATTTACAGTATTTTATCGTTACATTTTTCAGGTTTTGTTTTTGTTACGAATTTTATTGTGAAATAAAAAAAAGCTGAACACATGACACAAATTTTATGACTTTTGTTTCCATTTGATTTAAGAATTAAAATAATATTTGAATTTATGCAAAAATAAGCCAATTTCATTTCAAACACTTTTCAAGTTCAGCATCAAATTGTTTTGTATCAAGACATTTTGCATTTGTCATTTTATTACGTATGACACAGTACATATCAAATAAGGTTTCGTCCGCATCATCCAAAGTTTTGTCGGTTTTTTTGTTAAGTTTTTCCAATTTATTTTTAAAATTGGTAAGTTCTGCCATATAGCTTTTAAAAAGTGTTTGAACAATTGATTGCCACTTATTGACCGTTGAACTAAAGCTATTTTCCTTTTGTTTGCCATTTTGTTGCGCTTTTGATAAATATTTTTTATAGACATTATTAAAATCATTACAACATTGCAAATAGCGCTCTTTCATGGTAAAAAGTGATTCAATTAAGTCACTACTCGTTAATTTTAAATCTGCTTTCAATGGACTTTTATCATTTGCAAAATATTCATTAAGATTATTTATCTCATCTGCGATAATAATTATGTTATTATTGTGTGTAGTGACATCAAACATTTCCTGCACAACACCACCCAACGACTGTTGTCAGAAAAACATAAGGGAAACAAAATAAAAAAAAAAAAAAAAAAAAAATCACAACAAGTTCTCGAAATGATGTAAGTGGAATTCAAAAATAATATAGAAATGTGGAAAATCAAAAAAATTAATCGATTACTTACCATAATAGTGATAACAGCTACCAAAAATATGATTTGAAATAAGTACTGCATTTTTCTTCAATTGTAAAATTCAACTGCATGGATTATTTTCCATCGATCTATATTTATACACAATGCTTTCATGTCGCAATATCATGATGTCGTGTATATTATAATACATTCATCATTATGAGATGTCGAAAAAAAATTTTGTTTTGATCAAGAAGAATTTAAACGAAATGTTCAAAAATGTAATTAAAGCCAGCTATTTTTGGCTTATCAAAACACACTCGCACAAAATAGGGTGCACCATAATGTACACTATATCAATAAATCGATGTTAGCACATTCTAGGATTATGAGGTCTGGTCTATAAAGCTTTTTTTTGCAAAGTTTCAAAATAATGGGATACCGGAAAGTCGGTAAAATTAGTTCGCAATTTTTGGGAGCAAAAAATCGAAAAATCAAAAAAAAAAAATACCATAAATACAAATTTTTTTTAGATAATGTTTTTGTGATATTTCAGTAAATAGCTTGTAATAAAATTGCAATGAAAAAAAAAAATCGAAAACTTTTCATTTTGTGAAGATATTTTCAAAAATGTGAGTGTCGGTAAAATTAGTTCGCGCAGTGTATTTTTGAAAAAATAATACACACAAAAAAATAAGGTTATTTAACTGTCAAACAATTTTGGTTATTGGAAATCATAAATGTTTTTCTATGCGAACATAACCCATATTATGATTTACATTAAAATATTTTCCTTGTATGTAGTTTAAGTTTTCATGAATTTAGCGACCCAAAAAACCTATAACAAGCTAGGGGGAAAGTACTATTTGCGTATTTGCAGGCATTTACTGCTATTTGCACAAACTTTGTTGTTGTTTTTTCATGTTGCTTCGACTTATCCGTAGCAAGAACAAATAACAGTGTAAATACACACATACTTATTGGCGTTCATTTACAGTATTTGCACCATTTGTTTCAGTTCTTTCTCCCTAGATAACAAGAGTATTTATATTTATTCGGAAATTTGTACTAAAAAACCGAAATGCTATACGACAAATCAATTTTCGAATATTTTGCTATGAGCTATACATTTAGTATGCATATTGGTGTATTATTCTTTATTTCTAAAAATGTATCCATGAGTCATTTCCAGTGATTTGATGTCGCAGAATTCAAATCTGACCTCAGAATGGCTTTGTTTATTACCAAATTTTGGTGCACCCTAAAACGCACACACCCTTGTACACACCTCCAAAAACGTATTTACAAATTTTTTTTTGTTTCCATTCAAATCATACGTGTTAATTAGGAATTCGACTGAATAATATTCAACGTTCATTTGCGATCAAAAAAAAAAAGAATTTTATAAAATTTTCCAGAAAGTATAATAATGTATCATCGCAATATAGTTATGATTCACTATGATTCAATATGATTCATTCCAATTGCAATAACTTTTACATTCGATTTACGGTTTAATTTTATGGAAAAATTTTAAACTTTTTTCTTCATACCTTTTTATATATTCGGATATAATTTAATCAAAATTGTTCAATAGATCCAAGATACAATTTAAGTTTTTCGAAATTTAAAACGATAAATAGAAATAGGAATATTCAAACGTCAAAATAATTCGAAATGAGAGAAACGTATTTACATTCACATTCAACACAAATTATGATGGTCATAAAATGAACATCAAATTTAGAACTTAAATCTGTAGTTTATATCCAAGTTGGTTGCCACTAGAGCAAGAAACGACTAGAAGATTATCTTGGCAAATGAACAAATTTGTTTGAATTATGTGAACAAATGAGAATTTGCCTTGGCTCATCAACGGGCCTTTCTTTGGTGGCTCAATGTTGGAGGGTGTTTTCCAATGTGGAATCGTCAAATTAGATGATTCGGTCATGCATGGAAAACCTAGCAAATAATAAAAAAACCACAAAGTATGCAGAAATGGTCAACATTTGTATGTGGGTACCCTGGCCGTAATTCTCAATCAAGATGCTTCTTCGAATGAAATGAAGTGGTCGGTTTTTTTTAAACTTTATTGGTTCAATTTTTCTTTCCGGTTATACATGATAATAAACAAATTTCGCACGATAAATAAGTTTGCGATTTAGTATTTCGCAATTAAAAAAAAATTTCTTCAAATATACTTTTGCAAATTAATTGATCATCATATATACGATTTAGCGGCCTCGAATATAAAAATAGCTTAATGAATTGTCCTTGAAAATTTTGTTCTCTTGTTAGCTGTAAGCAAGCGTCATTACTTGCAGTATTATCTCATCGCTTTGAATTGATAATGTATGGAATTCATTCGAAATGAGTGCAAATGAAACAATTTTGTGAGAATATTTCATAAAATTGTGGGAAAATATGTAATTTGCTCAATGCATCTGCAAGAAATTTAAAAAAATCGAGTTGGACCTTGTTCATTGAACACAACTTGAATTGAAAAATATGGCACTGTGCAATATTAATTTAGCATTTTGTGCTTGAAAAAAGATTTTTTTTTTGTTCCATTGCATCATTTTGATTCTAATTGAAGCGAGATTTCCATGGGAAATCATTTTACCTCAAATCAATAGAATTTAACCAATCAAAGACCACTTACACAGTTCAATGTGATTTTTTGAAGAATAGTAGTAATTTGGTCCATGTGGTATTATTTGATTTTGCTGTGAACAACAATGAGTTTATTTTACATTATTTTTTTTTTGCGCGGGTGTGTGTGTATGTGTTGTGTTGTTTGTTGTGTGTTTTAATATCCCATCACATTTTTTTTTCTGCGTTCCGTACATTTTACGTTAATGATGATGGTGCAGGCAGCATGACGATAGCGAATGAATGTTGAATATAGCTATTTTAATTCGTGTAAAATTTTAATCAAAGATGACAAGATAACCACAATGGCTACTCTTTCCGCCACCATTCCACAATTCCACACCAATAAAGTTTAACAATAAAATGTTAAACACAACTCAAAGCTGTGTGTGTGTGTGGGGCACACACTGAGCAAAAAGCAAAATAGAGAGAGAGAGAGAGAGAGAGAAATACAAAACGCGCATAGTGCCAGAGCTAGCAAGAGTTTCGCTTGAAGCTGAGATATACGTGACAATTCATTTATATAGACGATAAACGATCAATGATGAAAGTGGTTAAAACTGAAAACGACACAAAGTGATAACTTTATAGAAAAAGTTTTTTAATGTGCAAATAAAAGGCAAACAAAAAAAAATGTATTACAAATGACCAACACATAGAGTGCGAAAGAGAGAGAAATAGACAATACATACATATAGATTCAGTATATTTTTAACTATGTGCATAACAATTTCGAATGAATAAACTTTATTCTGGGATATGAGGATGCGATGCATGATTCAGAGAAAGGAAAAAAAATGAATACTCTCACATAGAAGTCTTTTGTGTAACAGAGTCGAGAGCTATATGATAAAAGCACTGAAATGGTCGGTATTCAAGAGCACATGTATATTGCGTACGTTTTGTTCGATGTGAATATGTGTGTTTTGTGTAGCATTGAGCAGAGAGAGCGCATTTGAGAGTGAATTGAATTCTCATACATAGAGATTTAATAGAAATGATAGGCAGTGAGAGAGTTTATGATGAGAAAAATGATAGGGCGATGGAGTACTCTATATGATGGTCAATGTAGTACATTGTACTATTTACCCATATCAAGATGCTTCCGATTGTTGATATTTCCGTCACAACTTGTATGCCATGTTTTTTCACCTCTCTCTCTCTCTCTCTCTCTCTCACACACACACGTTCTCGTTCTCTCTCTCTTGCTGTTGTCTATCTTCCACACACACTCTCTTCCTAGCGTACCCTCGTTCTACTTCAATACTGGTATTCGTATCAAAAAGTCGCATGCTTTTTTCCAGCCTTTCAATGTTGTCCATTTGCTTGTTTTCCAATGTTTTTTTTTTATTTTTTCGTTTTTTGATTTATTCGTCGAATTGCGTTAACAGAAAATTCGGCATTTGTGCTTTTCCATTCAACGATTTATCATGCTCAAAAAGTTGACGGTATTAACGTTTTAAATTACATGTTTGTTTGTTTGTATGCATGTTTCTCTCTCTCTCTCTCTCTCTCTCTCTCTCTCTCTTTCACTCTCTCTATCACTCACTTTATTTCTCTTTCTATTCTTTTCTATTTGGTTCTTTTCCTTCCAAGCTTTATGTGTCAAGAAATACCAGTATTTCTGGAAAGAATTGCCAATTTTTGGTTTAAGCATATGATCGCGTTTTCGATTCGCAATCAAAATATTTTATTAAATAATAATAATGCAATGGTCGACGGGTTTTCGGGACTTCACTCGTTAAACGTTCATTATTCGACAAATTGGCAATGAAACGAACCATATGAAATCATCGATAAATTGTGACGTCACTTACAGGAATTCATAGTCATAAATCAATTCATCGTTTTTTTATTTCGTCTTTTCAACACAATGAATGCGAAGAGACGGACAATTGGAGATGAAGATGAAGATGAAGAAAAAGAAGAAAAATACAAAAACAAATTCACAACGAATTTTCTCTCTCTCTCTCTCTCTCTCTCTCTCTCTCTCTCTCTCTCTCTCTTCTTTTTGCTAGTATGTGAGCAAACATGATGTTTACGATGAACATTAGAATCGTTTCAATTCAAAGAACAATAAAAAACGATAGTAAATAATTTTTTTACATGAATTACAGAAATGATTTGTTCCATTATTTCAATAGCCGGCATAGGAAATTCGATTCAATTTAATCAATTTAAAGTGGGGTGAATAGAATCAATTACACGAACAACCAAATCTTCGATTTAAAATCTCTCTATGTAATTGGCCGAAATTAATCCTTTTCGAGAATAGTGATCTAAATGCAAGAAAAACGTGTTCGTTTGCATTTGATATGTAATGGGTGTGTATACGGTACCGTGCGGTAGCCGATTGGATCAGTTGAAAATGTTTTCGACATGCTAAAAAGATAAGTAAAATGTTACATATTGAATTTTATGATTTCAATTAAATTGCAACAATACGACCGACAAACCAACCAACGTTCACTTGATTTCAATTCTCATATCAATTTTCTTAACCAAAAATAGCCAAACATTTGCAATAAGAAAAAGAAAAAGAAAAAGAGAAAATCCATCTCTGAATGTGACTCAATAAATGAACCAGAAGCGAATAAGAAACACCTAACTGAATATACACGAATACATTTCCAAAAAAGATCTTCTGTTTTCCCTTGCCCCTCTCTCTCTCTCTCTCTCTCTCTCTCTCTCTCTCTCGCTCTCTCTCTCTTTTCCACTATCTCTATTTGTGTCTCTCCACGTATTTCTATTGCTGATTATTCTTTAAATAATTTTATTTCTTGCATGACATCTATGACACATAAGTGTAATCAATTTGTGCATTTTCTCGACTGACCAATCAAATTATTATTGAACTGGATTTGTAACTGTGTTCTATAGATATATACTCATACACTCGCGTGTGTGTGTGTGTGTGTGTGTGTGTGTGTGTGTGTGTGTGTGTGTGTGTGTGTGTGTGTGTGTGTGTGTGTGTGTGTGTGTGTGTGTGTGAAGATATATAAATATATAAATATATCGGTTCAGTTTGTACGTTTTGCCGAAAATGATAAAGCTGCCGCTTCTTTTTCCTTTGTGCATATAAGCATATTCCCAATAAATGACAGGGTCACAGTGATGTGCATTGTTTTGTTGTTCTTCTCGGATAGATGATAACATCAAAAATGGGAAATTGAAATTTTCAAGCAGCAGGATGTCGCATTATTGAATTATTGATCGAAAATACGATGATTTTCGTCGATTTGGAAAACCATTTCAAAATTTCGATCACATAAACATACACTTGGCAACAAGTGAATGAAAATAGAGGAAAATTTCAATCAAGCAACAAATCGACCGACCCGTTATTATAATATTAGCTTCCATTCAGTTCTCAATTTATGATCAAATATATTCCTCATTGCATTGCATTGCAATGCATTGAATTTATTTTCCAGATGCATATATATAATTTTGAATTTCGATAAAAAAAAACAAAATAAAACCCCAAATAGTCAAACAAAACCATATCGAAGTTTTGTGTCATGATTTTTAAACGAAGAACCAATAATATTTCGAATAAAAAAAATAAACAGAATTTATTTAACATAAATGAGACAATTGTTTGGGGAAATCATTAAAAGATAACCAGAAGTTATCAACTATTGAAAATCAAATGGACATTTTCATGCACATTGACGGAATATTCCATATATGATTTGCTAAACTATGCACAAATTATTTTTTGTTTTTTTATTTTACCGCAAAATATTTACACAGTTTTTATTTTCATCACAATTTAGCCCTTTCGAAGCTAATTTTTTTGTTTCATATCTGTTAAATAATTCAGCCAACATCAAAATATTCAAATTGCGACAGATAGGGAGCGAGATTCATCAGCTTATCGGGGACAGAGAGAGAGAGAGAGAGAGAGAGAGAGAGAGAGAGAGAGCTAGCGAAAAAGCGAAAGGGAGAGAGAAATCACTAAACAAAAAAGAAGAAAGAGCAAGTGGACGTAAAAGAGAGGCTGATCGAACGAGAGAGAAAGAGAACGAAACATAAATTACTGATTGTAAACCAGATATAACAAGAGTGAGCAAAAGCGATTGAGAAACCCAACCGTTTTGTTAATTAATGCGAATGGAATTTTATATTTGAAATTTTAATTTATTACTCTTGTAAAAACTTTCAGCTTTATCATTGAGGTACACCATTTTCATCGTTAATAAAATAATGAATGGTTTTTCCAGTTGTTCTCTCATATGTAGCTACTACATAATGAAAAAAAAAGCAATGACATCAGTCCAATTTTTGGAACTTTTTAAATAAATGAATCAATGCCAGTTCATTGCATTTATTTGTTCTGAATGCAAATAGTGTACTGCAAATCACTAAGCCCATGTTGTACATTGTCTGAATTTTGTTTGTTTGTTTATTCACTTTCCCATGTATTGAATACAATATGAAAAAAAAAAAAAAAAAAAACACTGCAACAATTACTATGTTAATACGTTAAAGAGCTAACAAGCCAACATGTTCTGGATATTATCATATGGAATTTAAACCACAGTTTAGTAACTAAAACTTTAGTTAAATTTTATTCCCTTTTCGTATGTACGTTGGAATTTTCGATTATTGCTATAGAGATATTTTTCTATATTTTAAAATTTTTCGACATATTCAATAATTTCAGTCAATGTTGAAGGTATTAGATTGGGGGAATTTCCAATGAAAATTTGAAAAGAACAGTCAAATAAATGCCTATGATGTAGTTAACCATAGGCAAAACGTTAAACGAAATCTAACAGCTTCTTTAAAATCTTCGTTTATCATTTTGCATAGGAAAATCCCAATGCATTTTAACAGAATTTCTTCACTTATTGAGTATTACCGTGTATAACGAATACATTTTTATGACACTGTTCCTTTAACAATGAATATTTTCTCGTTCACAGAATGCGTGTTTGTTTATTTCTTTATTACAAACATGGTGATCTCTATTTATGACCTTTAGTTTTGGCTTCTCCTTTTCTCTCTTTCATTTTTTTTTTTTCTCACATTTGGTCAATAAAAAAACACAATGTGAAAACTCGGTCCAAAAGCATTTAAAGCATGGAATAAGTAGCCAAATATATTCCCAAAAGAGTTTTGTACAATTGCATATCAGTACAGTATTTAAAAAATGATGCTAAACAGTTTTTAGTATAGTTTCGTTCGAACAACAGCTAACATTCAATTTGCGAATCGAAAAAAAATATCGTGTGTTAAATTGAGAATAAATCTTCGATAACCTATAAACCATTTTTTGTATTAAATTTAGAAACTTACTAACTTCATTAGAAGAAAATAAAAGAAATAAAAATCAAAATTAATAGAGTTTTAGGTCTCTGTTCTTGCGTTTTTATTCTTTTTAAATATCAATCTAAACGAAATCTGAAAGCAAACATTTAAGAATTAATTGATCGAGAATTATAAATAATTCGTAAAATGTCGAATTTGTTTAAAAGTTCAGCTGCAACTGAACTGATTGGTAAATTTTATCTCAACAAAGAATTTGCTGATGTTTATTTTACATTCGATGCGAAAAATGAAGTTGAAAATGTGCCAGCCAATAGAATGATTTTGGCCACTCTAAGTCCAGTGTTCAAAAATATGTTTTTCGGTAAATCTAATGTAAGGAATGATTCCAAATTATCAATAAATAGTGAAAATTATAATATAATTCAAAATTACGCCGTGAAATCATTAAAATTGTTAAAAATGTATTCGTATATTTTTGCTCTAAATTGTAGCTAACCGGTGCGATTGCAGTTGTTGATGCAGATGTCGATGCGTTTAAAGAGTTTCTACAGTTTTTCTACTTAAGCGAATTGACATTAACTATGGAAAATATTGAAACTGTTATACGTTTAGCCCATAAATATGATATTTTAAAATATATCGGGGTATGTGGCGAATTCATTAAAAATCAATTGACAACGGATAATATGATTTGGTGTTATCAATTAGCCATTCGTCTTGAAAACGATGAACTCATCAAACTTTGTGAGAATAAAATTGAAAAAATGTCCGAACAAATAATCACAACTGATTCATTTAAACGATGTAACAAAGAAATATTTAAACGTATTTTGGAATTGAATCTCAATTGTAATGAATGGGCATTATTTACTGGCTGCGTAAATTGGGCAAAAATGGCATGCAAACAAAATGATTTAGATGAAAATGAATCGAAAAATGTGAGAAATCAACTTGGTGATTGTTTAATGTTGATTCGATTTGGTGAAATAGCAATCGAAGATATTAATGCATTTGTATTATCGAATGATAAATTTTTTACTGATGATGAATACAAGGAAATTATGTTTATTCTAACTGTAGATGGCTATAAACCAAAAATTTTCAATCGAAAACCACAAAATTATCAATGGAATGCAAATAAAGTGTTGATTTGTCAACGACCAATTAAAGCTGGATTTGGTAATTTTATTCAACACTCTGAATTTGTATGGCTTACAGTGAATCAAAATGTTTTATTAGGTGAAATTCACATGGCCGAAATATCGAATGTATCCGCTGATTTTGAACTTATTCGAAATGATTTTCAAGTTATTATCACCGAAGTAAATTCAAGTATTACATTGCAAAAAGAATTATTCAGTGATTTTGTGAGTAAATCATGGAATCTTGAAAACAGTGCGAAAATGATTTTACCAAAACCAGTTTTAATTCGAGCAAATTATTTGTATGAAATTCAAATTAAATTGAAAACAAATGGCAGATCAATGTATTTATATGAATATGAACCAATTGTTGAAATGGAAAATGGCCTCCAAATTGAATTCAAACAGAAACCATTTTGGGAATTGGACTCATCAAGGCAGGGTTGGATTTCTGCATTGATTTTTAATAAAATTCCATAAAAATGTGTGAACATTGATGAACATAAAGACGAAAATGTAAAAGAAATGAATTATATGTTACTATTGATGAATAAAAATAAATGTGTGACTGAAAAAATCAGTCAAAAGTATATTGATCTGTGTTTTTATTCTAGTTTCCATTTTATTTTCAATTTTCCATGTGAATTTTTTATTATTTTTCTTTTCAATTATCAGAAAAATGGGGTTAAATTTAGGAAACAGTGATTGTTGATGTTTGAAGTGATCCTATCATGGCCAACAAATACACCGATTACCAGGAGCAAAATTCATCCCTTAAGATCTCGAACAAAATATAAAATACCAAAATGACTTTCATCACATTTGGACATAGAAACTTGGTTTGTTTGATTGAGAAAGGGTTTGGCTTTTCTTCTCAATCAACAACCATTGTTTCACACCTTGTTCCAAAATCCAATTCCGAAACCAAAAAATACGTTCGGTATTTACTAAAGGATCTGAAAGGGGCAAGTTGTAAAGAATTGTTATTTATTTGTCAACCACGTCAACGATCACATCATAAAATTGATCCAGCCAAATAAAATTGCGGAAATACATTCAGAGTTGTTCCAAAGAAATAGTACATTACTTTATTCCAAGGTTTTTGTGGTCTTACAAGAAATAAAAATAAAATCGAATGAATTACATTGGTAATGGAAACGTTTTATGCGCGTATGAAACTTGTTTTAGTTCATGTTATTACAACTACGGAAAACGAAGTGCGCGTTGCATTGACAATGA